>OENT01001482.1:4598-42643 GCA_900239685.1 Rotaria macrura
CTGCAAGAGTAATGACAAATGAAAACAAATTGTTTACTGAGAGAAAGTTCCCTCAAACAACAACTTATCAATGGACAAGCGATGATGATGATCGTATGATTGAAGGAATTTTACATTATCCGTCAGGACAGATTGAAAGCAAAAACTTGCCCCTCCTTGTGCTTATTCATGGTGGGCCCTACGGAGCCAGTATCAATCAATTCAACATCGGTGGAGGTTTTTGGGCGCCATTAGCTGCTACTGAAGGTTGGTTAGTGCTGGAGCCAAACTATCGAGGATCAACAGGATACGGCGATCAGTTTCTTGACGAAATTCGCTATCATCCTTTAACTCGACCTGGAAGAGATATTCTGTCAGGCATTAATCGCTTAATTGAAGATGGTATCGTTGATCGGAATCGTGTCACCATCGGAGGTTATAGCTATGGAGGTTTTCTAACCAATTGGCTGATAACGCAAACGACACAGTTTAATGCTGCTCTCTCAGGTGCAGGATCGATTGAGCAAGCATCTTTGTGGGGTACCATGGACGTAAATTTGCTTATCGATTATGTTTGGGGTGGATCCCCATGGGATTCATCAAATGCCTATATAGAAGAATCACCAATTTATCATTTTGGCAAAGTGCGTACACCAACACTTATTGTGACTGCAGAAAATGATATACGTGTTCCTGCCAGCCAAGGTTATATGCTGGAACGTGCACTCCGTTACCTCAATGTACCTGTGCAATTATTAATTTTCCCAAATGAAGGACATTTAATGGAAAATAATCCGTGGCATAGAAAAATTAAAGTTCGTGAAGAACTAAAATGGTTACGCCAATATGGTCACACAGCTTTCGTAAAAACATAACTATCAGGAATAATGCCTGTATTGAACTGATATCCGATTATAACGTGCTGTGCAAAAATCTTTGCATAAATGTCAAGCTTTATAGTTCAATCATATTATTAACTAAAGACCTGGTTCATTTTTCATCATAAATGGCATAGAAAATGCTACAAAAAACATTGTTCAGAAAACTGAATACACTCCTCCTTGCCACATAGCTCGAAGCTTTCTTCTAACACCCTAGATCATGCTTTGCAACATTTTTAGATCAAGTTCTTTTCATTTTTTTATTCTTTAAGCTAATGCATCGACGATTTTCGCTTGCCAGCTGTTATTGTATACCTTCTGTTCGAGTAGACCCCAAATTTTTTCGATTAGATGAGCTTGTGGTACATTGGGAGGATCGTCTTTACGAATGACAAATAATACATTTTTCTCGTTCAGATGTTCTTGTACAGTTTTCGAATAATGAGCAGTCACCAAATCGGGCCAGGACAGATAGTTTCTATTTTGATGATGCTTTTCGATGAAAGGAAGAAGTCTCTTTTCGATACATTCATTCAGATACGTGTCTTGATTAATAGCCTGTTTGCTCTTGTGAACGTACACATTAGAAACACCCTTCGATGATATAACCATTGATACCATTACGTTCGGCTCGATTTTTCGATTCGAAATTTAATATCTGTTGGTGCTGTAGCTGGATCAGTAGAATAAAAGAATCGATTTCCATTCACATAATCTCCCGTCAAATTGAAAATTTTCGCATCATCGAAGATCAGATCACAGCCCCCACAACAATTTACAATGTAGTTGTCCACCATTTCTTTTTGCACGTTTTTCTCGAGCTTCACTGTTCATTTTCGCAGCCATTCGGCGTTTTCTGATATGAATCGATGTTCTTCTTCGAAGAGAATGTGAAATCATTGAGCGATGTACATGAGAATCTTTTGTTTTTTTACGTTTACTTACACCAATTCGATTGTTCACACATTTAACAATATCTTTCCGCTTTTTGTCAGATAATTTGAACGGCCGACTATTTCGCAGCCGATCTTTGTAGTTCCTTATTTTAAATATTTGTTCAAGATAGAATAAATGGTTCCTAGTTGAATATTTTGGTTTATGAAATCATTTACTGTAGCTTTTACTGATGCTTTAGCAGAATCGCAATAGAAGTAGTGTATACTTTGTGACAGTGCTTCTCTTTCGTTATGTGTCATTTTTGTTGTGAAGAACTATACTCTAAAAAAATTAGCCCTTTACCGAACCCACCAAAAAGGTTCGGTAGATGACAAAAAGCTTGCAAATGTGTTGAAAGTTCCTAAAAAAAGAATAAAAAAATATACGGAACCTTTAAAGGATCTGACAGTGTACCCGCAATCAGATCCTTTTTTCTTCGAAACCTTTTTAAGCTCGGTACAGCAAAAAAAGGTTTCTTAGGCAAATACGAAACTCGAAAAGTTCCCTTGTAAACCTCATGGTTTCGTATTAGGTTTTGCATTAAACCATTAAATTTCCTACGAAACTTGAAAAGTTTCGTATTTGCCTACGAAACCTTTTTTTTTGCTGTACCGAGCTTAAAAAGGTTTCGAAGAAAAAAGGATCTGATTGCGGGTACACTGTCAGATCTTTTAAAGGTTCCGTATATTTTTTTATTCTTTTTTTAGGAACTTTCAACACATTTGCAAGCTTTTTGTCATCTACCGAACCTTTTTGGGGGGGGGGGGGGTTCGGTAAAGGGCTTATTTTTTTAGAGTGTAGTAAAAATCAGTTATATATCGTTGGAAAGTGAAAAGAATGAGCTATCAGCTAATAGCAACATGTTTAATACAGCACGTGTTTATCCGTCTGAAATACAGCTGAACATTTGTGCAAAGACTTTTGCACAGCATGTTACTTCTAGAGTAAACAATACCGATAGCATTACTTTGGCAAATCATTTCGTCCGATAGAGAGATGTTTAATATATTTATGAAAAAGAAATCATTTTTGACAAGACACAGAAACCATGTAGTCTATTTCAGTTCATTACTTGTTAGTAAAAAGATTTTTACCATATATTAGCATAAATTTTCCGGGCTTTTTTTGTAGAATATACTTTTTTAAATACATTTTAGCAATGATTTACTGAAAAACAAAGCAGAAAAACATCTTTCATCTGTACAAATTTCATCTTCAATGATCTCTTTCATGGCGTTTCTCTTTCTTGCTTGTTTAACAATATAAAGGCAACGGATAAGCACGATCCATGTTATGTTGAAATCTATTACTTTTATGAATAATTTTTTTGTGAATGTCAATAAGTGAGTGTTCGACTTGATTACCGTGCTGTTGAATAACTTCAACGATTTTCCATCAATTGATTATCTATTTGTTTTGATCATTTTAATTTGAAAAGGAATAAAAATAGAACTCGTAGCTTATAGATTAAAATCTCGAGTAGGTAGTATAATTTCATTAACTTCAAACATTTCTTGCTCACCAATTTGCAGAAACTTGTTAGATTGCTGCGTGCTGTACCTTTTTATCATCCGTCATACAAATACTTCCAATCTTAATTATTATTTTATTGTTTGGATCAAAAGAAATTTGTGGTATCTTCATCGTGAATGACTTAAGCGAAAACTAGAATATAATTATCTAACAGTAAATGTGTATGTGCTGTGACTCAACAAAATTAGATTTGCTATTATCAAATTACAGTTCTCCCGACCAAACTAAAGAATTCAAAATATGAAGCCCAAATAGCGCACCTGGACTGAGATATTTGAATTTGAATCTGTCGAGTGATGGTCAAAATTATCCTACCTCATACTTTTTTGTCTCTATTTTGCTAGTGTTTCAATTCAACTTTTTGTGCGTCTTAAATTATTCGAAAGAGCAGATATTCTTCAGTGCTCTAGAGCGAGCATTACGTTGACTAAAAACTGTCGTATGCGGCCGGTTACTGCCCCTTATACTACCGTAAACTTCAAACAAATGGCCGTATCTACGCCGTGCCGCATTCGGCATAATACGGCGATCATATACGGCCATGATTCCTGCTGAACACAGCACCTATGCTAACGCGGACTATCCCATACGCCATCGTTCACGTCCACCTAATAGTCATACACGGCCGTATACGGCCTTGAACTCATCATATACAGTTTCTCCTATTCCACTACATAATACAAGATCCAACCAGTTTCAGACAAATTGAAACTTTTTTGCGACATTTTTGAAATTACACAAAAGCGACTGTTTGAGACTTTTTTCAGGATATTACTAACATATGCAACCAGCACAAACACCCAACTTTGTAAAACCGCATAGAAGTTATCCTGACAACCATCCACATATGGGAGAGTTATGCACACAAACATCGTCAACCACCCATTTTGTAGGAGTTCCAGCTAAAATTAATCGTCAACAAAGGTAAAAAAAGGATCCATCCAAGCACAACCACCCAGAATCTCACTTATGGTCCGCACAAACAGTACAAGTTTTCCTGACAAACATCTACAGAACTCCACAATCTACATTTTGACACGAATAAGTGCTGTCGCCGAATGACTTTTCTTAGCAAAATTTTCTCTAGAAACGTCTCTTCAAACAAAGAAAAGTCTTCAAAGAAGTAAAAATGCACCGAAACAAAGAGAAAAGCATAAAACATTTGTAGTTTTGAGTTAGATTGCTTTACGGATTTTCTTTATATTAAGATACTATTCTAGAGAAAAGCTATTTGGAGATAGCACTTATTCGGGGTCAAAATCTAGATTATGAAGTTCTTTGGGTGGTTGTGTTGAGAGCGGTCATGTTTTGACCTTTGTTGACGATTTATTTTACCTAGAACTCCTACAAAGTGGATGGTTGTCGATAAGTGTGCATAACCCTCAAAGATGTGGGTGGTTACAAGGATGGCTTCTATGCGGTTTACAAATTTGGGTGATTGTGCTGGTTGCATGCATTAATAATACCCGTTTCCTGGCAACAAATCCATTGACGAAGTGTGTTAGAAAAAACCTATTCACTCTCTTAAACTTCAAGAACTAATATTAAAGATGAGTCAGAGTGGGACGTCAAACCCGCTCGAATTCAGATACTCAGATCCCATCAGATTAGCAAAACTGTACGTATAATCCGATCGGATCCCTGTCGGATCCTAGTCGGTCCTAATATCGGATAAAATCTTCTGGCCTAGGAACAGTCAAATTCCTTGATCATCATATTTCAACTTGAGTTATGGAAGAATATATATAACTCTAATTTTGTATTCTGAATAATTCGAAATTTACCAGATGATGACCCTTGAAGAAGGCCGAAACTGGTCCTAAAATAGCTTCGAATTATTTATTATAGTATCACACTCACCCATACCCCATACCCTCAATAGTCGGTATCGTGAAAAAATTCTTCAAGTTTCAAACAAATCGATAATTAAACAACTAAACGAAACGAATATTCTCGTATGAAAATATTCCTCTATTTCATTTTCAAACATAATTGAATCTATTACGACTTTTTATCTAGTCGTCAAATATTATTCAACTAGACAGGTGCATCTAGCAATATCTTACATTTTCTCCATTAATCACTTCTTATCAATCTTCAGAAATCTCCGTCGCAAACCAACCAGAGTTAAAAGGCGTCCCTATTCATTTTTGCATATTTTCTTGATAAAACATAGCGAAGATTGAAATGAAAAAAATGTTTTATTATTTTAATTGGTGATCATCCTTTCTATGTAAAATAGAGTAATTGAAAATATGAGAAGATTGCTTATTCTATGACATTGTAAACTACTAGTTATGGGGGAACATAATACGTATTTGTTCATCTTCAAGTTGATCAAATAAAGAACAGTCTCGATACCATGGTTCAGGTGAAAATTCATGATAGGGTGTAATATGAAAATACTTTTTTGCTGTTGGAGAATACTGTGGCCATGATTGTAACGGTTCTCCATTTCGAGCCATACTGATCCAATGTGAAATGATTTGATTTGAAAAACTTCGTGTTTGACTATCCCATGTACAGTTGTGGGAATTCATTGAATTATAAGAACTGACAGTTCCAAAAACGAATGGAATTTCATCTACATGAGAACATAAACCAGCACCTTCTTCTACTGATAATTCGGGGCATATCCCAGGGTTGCAATCTAGATGATACCAATATAGCTTGTGCGGTTGTTGATATTTCGTATATAAATTATTGTATATTCGTTGAACATTACAATCAAAAATTTTATCTATTAATAATAAGCTAACAACATCACAGCAACGATTCCTTGCATTCCTATTAGAAGAACAACTATTCAGCTGATAATTATTGACCGTCAGTGGTAACCACTGTGATGGTAACCACTGTACTGGTATTGTTTGACTTAGCACTGAAATAGCCTCAGTTGAATTCATATCTGGATTTTCAAGACACATTAAAGGTTCTTGGTCATTGTTCCCTATAATCATTGTAATGTTTGGATTGTATAAACCATTTTTTATTGCCAAAAGAGGATGATAAGGGAAAAAATATCCATCAACAATTGGTTTTGCCAGACGACGACCGAAGGCCACAATCAAATCTTCTATTGAAGAATTACGTAAACATGCAAGCATTAGTGCATTATTTTCACGTGTACAATTCATGTTTTGCACAACCTTATTTGATATTTGGATTGCGTCACTTACATTTGAATAATATATATAATGACCAGCTCCACCTGATTCCGATATAATATGTTGATAAAGATTGGCTGATCCTTTTAATGCACCAATGTCAACAGTAGCACTAGCTCCAGAACTTTCTCCAAATAATAAAACATTTTTTGGATTGCCACCATAATCACGAATATTTTTATTTACCCAGCGTAATGCTGATAACATATCTAAATAATAATAATTACCCGCTGTTGGCCAGTCTGGTGAATTTTCTTCAACTAAAGCTGGTAAATACAAATCAGCTAGAACACCTAGTCGATAATTAATTGTTACGATAATAGCCGGTTCAAGAGAATTAGCGATAATATTTGTTCCATTATATATAGTAGGAATACCTTGTGATGAACAGCCAGTTTGCAGAGCACCACCATGAATCCAGACGAGAACTGGTAATAATGATTGATTTGATAAATTGATTGGAGTAAAAATATTTAGATACAAACATTGTTCATCTTGTCTGTCTATATATATTTTTACAGTTGGTTGAGGACAACATGGACCAAATGAAGTTGCATTAAATACGCCATTAGGAAAAGTATCCGACGCAAGATCAACTGGAGGTTTCCATCTGCTGACTTTTGCATATTGAATTCTATATGATAAAATATTCAAAGATGTTGATCAGTTTTCAGAACTATAGGGCGAGAGTGAGGATAAAAAATATGCATACTTATTTCAGGATTTCTATTAGGTCCTAAATTTACTCGATTAATATTCGATTACCCGACTTAAGTATAGATGACCCCTATTTCATACTGTCTTCTTATCATCTTACCCTAAATATTCAATCGAAGATTGAGTTTGTCGTCCATATATTGTTCCTTTCTGTGTTTGAAGTCCAACATTTGTCGCTATCGAACCGTTAGATTTAAGTTGCAAAATATGGCACAAAAGCCCAATAATGAAAATGTTCAACTTGAAATAGATCATCTGCAAGATAATGTTTGTCTGCTAAACAAAGGTCGCATTTTAATCTTCTTTCTATTCTAGCAATATGCAAACGAAGACAATGTGTACGCTATGATTGATAATAAATTGCAATCATTTTGCATAATTCATGTGAAACCACTTTATCAATGAAAATATTAGAATGCTTTTCAAAAAAAGTCAAATAATCTGCATTTTGATTTATATTACATACTTAACGTAATGAAAACAACCAGGCGATGAAGAAAATATCAAAAGTGACATGTTATCTAATATCGAACTTTTCTCTTTAATGATATTAAGTGGAAACAGCAATTGAAAATCAAAGTAGGCTAATTTATAAACACAATTGGTGTTATTTTTCGTCACTAGATTATTTTCATTTTTGGGGTGAACAATTTAAATCCTAACCTAGGTAAAATTATCATTCTTGTGTTTTTTAAAATAAATGAAAATACAGACTATAAGTTTCTCTTTAAAGAAATTTAGTCAAAATATTGATTGATGGAAGCTTAGACTCGGTTCCCCTTTAAATATAACAAAAAGAAAAAGAAAATAAAAAAAAGACCATTACCAATACAGCTCCTTTTATACAAAGAAATATTAATGTTACCCTTTGAATAGGCTCAACGTATAGTATAATGTCATGCAAAGCATTCGAATAGATCCCTTTTGTATCTCTATCTACAAATGAGAAACAATGGAGTCAAGTGTGGGTACATAAATACCATGGCTTCTAGGGACTTTATCAAATGTTTGTGAGTTTTTTTTTTTACATAATAATTCTATGCAACATAATAATCCACAACTGAAAATATCCCTTAAAGCTTATCAGCATCGAACGCTCCTCATACCAAATAAAGATGGGTAGTTGACTGACTGAATTTTCGTCTTTTATAAAAAATAAATGTGAAGACCTCGGACTTAAGTCCAACAGTTATGTGTACTTGAAAAAGTGAATGAAACAAATCAGTCATTCTAGAATGTGTGCACGGAAGAACTATCCTGGTAAGCCTTTTTGGGAAACCCCAAAACTAGTGGTCATCTGAGACATATCTAGACATTTGGTTTCTGGATGCAGTCTTTGTGTATTTCGAGACTTTTTTCGGGCGAAGTTCTTTTATAAAGCTTGATTTGGTTCAGAACTCATATCAGATTCGGAATCAACGTTAAAAACGGAGTCGATTTATATTCGTTGTGGATTATTCTGAGAAAACTTTTTTTTTGAAAAAGTCCCTGTATCCCACCTCAGGGATTGTTTGATCAATAATGACAGTTATTTCGATAACGCAGCTATTTCTTGCCGGATCCTTTTCATCTTCGAACTCGACCGAAATATCGATGAGCCAATTCTGTGCACAAAATTTCAGATCAATCAATATATTTGTAAAGAGTTATCGTATAAACGGACGGCCTGACACACTAACCGATTCTAGAGTGTACTCACTTTTTGAGTAAAAAAAACAAGGTTTTCAATCGTATTTTGACTGGCAGACGAATGCGAAAAGCAGGTAAACAAATGCATACAGGGTAATTTGATAGTTTATGTATGACTTAAAAGAAGTATATCGTCGTCATTCTACTTCGTTGTAATGCCTGATAAAATCGAAAAGAAACGTTACTGTTGACATTGATGCAAAAGAATGTAACAAGGTAGAGCGACACGAACGTCACTGGCCCTCTAATGAAAGGAAAGCTACCGCAGAGTTTACGATATTTGAGCAAAGAAATATAATAATTATTGCTTTCATCAAGGGAGGAAAAGCGATGCCTGGTGAATCTTATTCATCAGGATCCATGAGAACCAACCAGAATCTACCTGGATCCATTAGGATCTAAAAGAAACATTAAAGTTAGCTCTATAGATCAATGGTCTAAATAGTCACAAAAGCAAGAAAATCAATGAGACGTATAAAATGCGAATATGTAAATAGAAATCTTTTATGGATGAATCAACGTGAGGATGTGGGTGAGGTGGATGTAGGATATGAGTGCGAATGTCAATGGGTGGTTATGGACGTGGGTGTCGGTGTGCGGGTGTGGGACTGGGGCTGGGGCTGGGGCTGGGAGTGGGAGTAAGAGTAAGACTGAGAGTGGGACTTGTTGTGGGTCTGGGTCTAGGGATCAGGGTGCTGGTGGGTCAGGCAACGAGAATCACTCACACCCACACCCACTGCGATAACCATATCCACACACCAACACCCTCACCCACAACCAGAGACGGACAGCGACACCCACACCCACCGATGCTTCTGTCCTGCTTGTGCTGTCCGGGGTTTATTATCAGCATCTGATTTTTTGATATTTTTTTTTATTAAAAAATTTAAAAAAATCCGGTGTTTCCTCCTTTCGATATTGTGAAAGGGAATGAAAGTTGTCGTAAATGACTGTTTATGAACGAATAAGGTAGAAAATTGGCAGTCTTTTTCTAAACCTTTTACTGTCATCATACCGAATCATTTATATTGATATCGGACTATCGTTTACGGTTGGCGTATAGTTATGGCGAACGTCTACGCTGATCTTTCTCAATCACGGTTTAAGACGATCGTAATTCATCGTAAGACTTCGTTTATGACGATAGTAAACGGTTACTGAACAAGCGTTGCAGTGTTTGGTCAATGAAACATGAGGTAGATAATCAAATGAATATTTTCCACTAAACGCATTTGCTTTTATTCACCCAACACAACGAATTTCGTTCCCATTAACATAAGTATTTACTAATTTTTTCGTTTTTGATCTCTACTTATTTCGAGTAAAACCTAGTAAACCAATCTTCCCTGTATTGAGCTGTTCAACGTGTATCCATACAAAGGAAGAATTTGAATGCTGATTTTAACCGTCTAAAGTGCTTACATAAAGAAGAGCAATCCCAGTACCAATCTTAGTAGACAGACTATTGATCATGATATATTGAAGAGGAGTAGTCGAACGATAAAATTTTAAATGACATGAACTAATATGTGAAGGTTTTTATTGATCTCAGATGGAAAATTGCCTATCTCATCATATTTTTCAGGTCATATCGTGCTTTTATATACTTTCTACAAACCAGTTAATCGTTATTTGCACTATATAACAAGCTCATGGGAAATATAACGTATCAGAGTTCAAAATGAGTGTGTTTAATTCGAAATAGCCATAACAATTGTTTTTCGGTAACTTACGTTAAATGCCATGGGTACTGATTCAAACAGATTAAAATTTAAAAGCTATTTTCCTTGGTTTCAATAAGCTTGATAGATACTGTCTTTTCCAAAACGTGGAAAAACCTATTTGTTAACGTCAACTTGCAATAGCGATAAATGTACAAGTGATCATTACTAGATTTTGAATCGTATGACTATACACCACATTCATCACTGCATTGTGATCAACAAGTAAATGTATCGTCTTAAAAAAGCATGAATACGCGTTATTAGATATGTGTAATCTTTTCAAAGATCTATATCCAAATTTTTCATCAATTCTTACGATTGCTATGCACGCGAAGAATAAAGATAGGACCCCAATTGACCCATTCTGAAAGCGCAGAGCATTTAGTATATTTTCCGGAACGTTAGCAGGATTAGAGAAGAGAGTGTTATCACTGATGCCTAGTACCTCGAAACAATCAGCAAAAGACGGATTGATAGATCGTACTGTTGTTTTAAGAAAAGTGATTCGCCTGAATAATGTGCTGTTTTTATTAGTTGCAAGAAAGGTATTCCATCGCAAACCTCCTCCATCGAGTAGCGTACGAACTAAACTGGCTGTCAAAAAAAGATGAGTTTCATTTAAAATTCTGGAGGGAAGAATCTTCGAAAACAGTCTGATTGAGATCACATCCAGCGAAAGATCTATTCCATTTTCGAACGCTTGGAAAGTAGAGATAGGGTATGTTCATTTTACTCCTATTCGATTGATTGATGGGAAGAGAAAATAAGTTGAGTTGGCATCGCTCAGACCAATAAGAGGCTCCCAGGTCATTCGTTCCGGAGCCCGGATCCGACCGGAACCCGCAGGAAACCGGATATTTTCCGGCTTCTTCCTGCCGGTTTCGGTGTATTTTCTGGCCGGAAAAACCACCGGAACATGGAAGCAGTATTTCGGCCGGAATTTTATCCGTACCAGAAACCTGGATATTCCGGTGACTTCCGAAAACCAGAAATTTCAAAGAAATACCTTGGATTAGCCAGGAACCTACCGACAATATAGCAAGTTCCGCTAGGATCCAACCAGAAAATACAATAATCCGATAAAGAAGCATCGAAAAACAGTCGGAATCGACCGTATTCCGATCAGATTATTTCTGCTTCGGGAATCAGGCGTCCGCTAGAAAAACAATCACATCGAATATTAAATTCTCATTTATCTCATTCCTAGATACTCATATCATCATTTTACGAAAAAAGATCTTCAAAGGTCCTTTTTGGGGATTTTTTTTCTAAATCCTTCAATTTAAGGACAATGTCCATGACATGGATAGTTTATCATATTTTCATGGGTTCGCGTGAAAATTTTAGATGTGTTACTTAAAGTGTTATTGTTTTCAGTCCATTAATTTGCATTCCAAATTTCTTCGATAAAAATTTGAAATGAGAGGTCATTTAGAGGCTCTAGAAGCGTCACTTACCTTGATTGAAGACTCAGGAAAGTCTTAAAACGCTGGTGTTTAACATGTGTGTTGTTCCTACACATACCGTTTTCCGTTTGCCAAAGTCTAAAAATATGATTTTTAGGTCTTCGAACTTAAAATTCCCATTTTTGTGACAAAAGCGATTTTGGAGAGAATTGTATAATGTTTTACTAGAATGCTTTTTGTTCCCAGGGTATCTTCTGGTGTTGTTTCAGGCTTGTTAAAAAAGAAGTAAAAGCTGACTTCGAAATACGGAGAGCTTTGCTTACTAAGTCTGAGTATTTAGCTCTGTTTGGGAAATGGCCAGATGAGTGTTCGTGAGCTTAGCGGAAACGGTCAGATCTGAGCCATGTTCTCTCCTGATGGGAAAATTGCTTTTTCCGTTATCGGTATCCGGTGCGGAAACGGTTTGATCTGGACCGTATGCGGTCCGGGGTTGGAAACGGTGTTTTCCGTCGACTGATCCCGTGTAGGAAACGGGAACCGTGTCCATGGATACGTTCCGGTGCTCGGAATTAGTGGGAAGTAAGCCTAATCCGGAAGCCGGAACCAATTTCGGAAACCCGCTTCTTGAATTCATGGGAATAACACGGGATCCGGCTGGTTCTCGCCGAGAGTCATAGACCTGGGCTTACTCATGTCACCCAGAGAATCGATTAAGTCACAAGTGTACAAAAACAATGACTTATCACTTAGGGTGTAGGTGGGTATGGATGAGTGTGCTGGAGAAATTAAAATCCATATTTTAGACTCATCTCACAGAAGCCCGCCCACACAAACACACGCCGAAAGAGAAATTGACATGCACTCCACTCCCTCACACGCACAATTACAGACAGACATCCAAACTGACACTAACATTCAGCAATTTATAACCGTATTACATTACAGCTTTATTTGCCGTTTATTCATTTGCTTGTAATAAGAAAAATGAATTACGAAAAGTGAGAAATAACGAGTGAATAGCAACGATGCACAGTAAAAATAGGGTGCCCATCAGATAAAGATGATATAAAAACATTCGTGATGCGCCATTTTCTTTATTTTATATTACTGTTATGAATCGAAACATGTGTGAATTCCGCATTACAACCTTAAAGCGTCTTCACTAACAAGTTCATCGGTCACAATTTTTTATAATTCTCGCTGCTTCGAAAATCAGTGCTAATACAAAATACTTTCTCTAGCACATGATTGAGAATATCCCAAGCATGCTAAATTCATTACCAAAATAACTTCAAAGATCTTTCTCCAAAATTCTATATTTAAGGGATATTTTGATCGAATCGATAGAATATTAAATTCCGAGATAGTTGAGCAAATCGTTCCCTCGTTTTCATGTGTTTACTTCAAAAAACAGTACTATCTTGTTGATACAGGATATAGTTGGGAAATCCGAAATTTACTATTTTTTTTACTTTTTAGAAAGAGCGTCTTTTCACAACATTTCAAGTATTTTCATAAAAATCTAAGCTTTTTCAATTAATCTGTTTCAGAATTCCAAGATTCTTTTGCGAAGCTGAGGAAAACTCAAAATGGATATGAAGATCTTCGAATCTTTACTTGCTAGTTTGAAACTCTGATACTAGTCTCCAAACAGTGCAACTTAATGTGCATGCTATTGTTGTACGTAGGAAATTATGATTAACAAAAACGTACTGCAGAATGAGTTCTTCTGAATGATTTAAAAGTCAAGTCATAGCTCATTAGGGTTGTTATGACGTTAGCAGTATTTTACCCGAAGGTGCTACTGAGAACCTTTCAGAGATCTTAGAACAATTCATAAAGAGTAACTCACTAACCTGGTGGAAAATGTTAATTTAGATGAGTGCTATTTTGTAAGTTCTGATATAGACCTAGTGATCACACCTAATAGCTGATTGAACAATGCACGAGAAGAATAGGAAATCGTCGGATCTGGTTTTATGAAGAAAGCAGAAACAATGAGATCTGGAACGTATCCTATTCCGACACGGAAACTATCTTATCCATACTCTCAGTCTATGCGGGACGCGGGGCCCAGGTCCATCAAAACGAATATTCGTTACGGACCGTTGAGTGGACGCAGTTATACGGACCGTAACATCATTAAAATAGGGCCGTATTTTCACATTATGCAATCCTTTATTACTGTGCCCAGAAATAGTACCGTATACGGAGCCGTATACTGAAAATACGGCCATATACGGCCCTATTTTAATGATATTACAGTCCGTATCACTGCGTCCACTCAACGGTCCGTATCGTTCGACCTGAGGGATCGTATGCTAGAATTCGTTTCGACGGTCCGAATCAGAGGGAAGTGAGCCGAAACTCTATACAGAAATCGAATTACAAATAGCACTCCCACTTTTCACTGGAAAATCCTTAGATCTGACAGTGTTCGACAGTATAGTCTTCGACCCGAGAAATGTTATTCTAAAAATTCATAATAAAATATTACAGTTGCTTTTATCTATGTTTAATTAATTATACATATTTAAAAAAATATTAGTTGTCTAATTATCTTTATGATGGAAGAAAATAATATATGCCTAAACTCGCCACTACAGGAATTATAATTCTCTTTTTGCAAGGCGTCGGTATGAATTTATTTATAATTATCTCTAAAGAGTTTATTCGTCAAAGTTCAAGAATTAAATAAAAGACGGGAAACGATCCAATCCTTCTTGCATTGAGATGATATGCGGCATTGTTAAATGACAGATATATTGCTCAATCGATATCGATACCACATGTATTTAGTGAAAAATGCATAGGATTACTATTTTTCAACTATACAAAATATATTGTAAGACAATTTTGCTTCAACGAAAACTTTAATATCATCTGATACTTGTAAAAAAGGTTGAAATCCATTAAAACTCAGTTACATTTAATAGTAGATGTTAGTACTGCTCATCTAGAAAAATATGCACTATTGGATTAGTCATTTTATGTTTCTAGTCTACCGAGAGATTTAATTAAATATATAATGGAAAATGTCAATGACAACTTCGAACTGAATCAAAAATGCATTAGTCGTACATTCTACACTCCACATTGGAATTAAATTACTCAACGCCCAACACTTGTGCCTCCTTTTTGATCAGCAGTTCCACCAAAGTGCACGAAGTTCTAAGCATGCAAAATAAGAGATGTTGAAAGATCAATCAAAGCAACACTTACAACAAGGAATAATGCTCCTAAAGCTGTAGCTTTTAAATCAGCATTCCAGCCAGGTGGAACTAAATATTACTAACATACGCTTATCAACTAGAAAATACTTATTGAACTCACAGCGAATGGTATATTTCTCTGCTCCAGTGAAGGCTTGATTAACAACACCTGCGTATTCTTTAAAAATTCCACTGATTTCCCTACCACTTTCAACGTCAGTTAACTAAAAGTATATGTTCAACGAGTAGTGACACACAGCTTCTTCTATTAAATTTACTGTGAATTTATTCTCACAGCAGCAGCAAAATATTCCTTGACACAAAAACCATGGCGCAACAAGAGTTGAAAATTCGTCCTCGTTCCAGTCGATCAAACTGTAATGATTTCGCCAGAAGCTAGGCCTAAAGCATTTGAACTTTGCTTTCGTTTTCAAAAACAGTCGCAACCAACATACTTTTGTCGGATTCGACCTATTATCTGACCAGATGGCGACTCAATTTGTACTTTGTGGGCACAGGAATCGCCTGAAGCGCACCAACAACATCCAACACAGCATTTAAACTGTCGCGAAATTCGCATTATTTCCTAGGAGAAAAAGATATAAATATAAATATATATATGTAGATAAAGAACTGAAAATATGAAGAGAACTTGTTTCGATGTGTTGTAAACATGAAGAAGAAAACCTCGATGACCTTCACAACATATACGATGAGCAGTCTGACTTCCATCTAAACACAAACAATATATATATATGAATGAATTGCAAATTTATGGTACAATTGATGAGAAAAGTTGAAATTGTACCTAAAAAACTTTTAGTAGTGAATTTTATTATACTCTATACCCGAAGTATATAGCAAAAATTTTCCAACATCTTATTGATTATTAAGGTAGGTATGAGTTTTACCGATTTGCGATTGTTCCACTATAGGTGAGCGTAATTCGAAAATCGCGCATAATCCGTTTTTGATTTATTTTTACATAGTTTGATAGAGCTCAGCGAGCTCTATAAGAATAACTATATTGAGAAAGTCTAATTCCTTTCTTTAAAAGAAAATTCTCAGAAAATTCAATTTTTATCTTCCTGCAGGTAAAGACGCTTCATTGTTCAATCAATTTTGCTATTTTATTTAATTTTTTTGGTGTAAAACATTCAGAGAAGTGTTCTCTCTATAAAAAGAAGGGATTTTGCAGAACCTTTTAAGGTTCTGTCTAGTACCCACACAGGAGAATCATTCCGACCATTGAATCCGATCGGATGTCTGTCGGATCCGATCATGTTTCTATCGGAGCTTCTCTAATCCGACGAAATCATATCGGATTCCTGGTTGCGATCCGAGATTCGGATTCCTAGTATTGGATTTTATCGAATCCTCCAATCGGAATCCGATCGGATTTCATCGTATGATAAAACAGGCCTCCACTATTGGGATTAAATGCTAATTCGTACAAAAAAAAGAAAATAGGTTTCTTCCGTCGGATTCATTACTGTTTCCACAACCCGGATTCCCATAAGATTTCATCGGATCGTAGGATCCGATCGGATTCATTCACCTGGGCGATCGCAGAACCGCCTAAAACTGGTTTTGCAAGAGAGGAAAACAGTTCAAGTACCCTCTGGAACATCTTTTTTTCTTATCCGGAACTATTTTTTGGGGGTTCTGCGATCGGGTAAATAGCAGAACCTAAAAGGTTCTGCAAAACTCCCTTTTTTTACAGAGTTCATTAGATACACCATGAAAAACTGCATATATTGATGGAACTTGTAGGTTTTTCATATAAAACTGAAAATATCTGGAAAAATCGTCACTGCCCGTTTTGTTTAGTACATTGCAAATTTCTCCCGAATAGAAAAGGATTAAATGCTGAAATTCTTATCATTTATATAGCTTGTTGTTATATATCCACTATGTATCTATTTTGAAAATTTGAGACAAATCTGACGTTTTATTCAAGAGTTATAAAGAGATTAAATTTCAAATCTTCACTCTACATTTGTTACTATAATATAAATTTTTCCCGATTGGCAGAAGATTAAGAGCTACATGTTTTATTACTTACGCATCATATCATTCTACATCTATTCTGAAAATTTGACCCAAATCGAGGAATTTATTGAAGAGTTATAAGCGATTCAATTTTCAAACCGCCACACTACAAAATGAGTATGAAGACGTTGTTTTCAGACGGTCTTGCTAGTTTTAGCTACAAACAAATTTGATAATACGCATTTCTTTCCAATAGTTTTGTGTCTTAATAAGTTTCTTTTATTCAGTGTAATCAGCACATCACTAACTATAATTGAATGAAACAAATGTAACCACGTTCCCGTTATTCTACTCAAAAATAATAAACTCTCTGTAAAATAGTGTGAACATTAGACAAGGGAAAGAACAAATCATTGCATTCAAATAGATTATATATTTCGGCGGAGCATCGAACGCTGTAAAAAAACAGCCTAATAGCAGCTTTTTTTCTCTAGTTCTTTTATAGCCTAATAATTCGTTTCTCTTATCACTTATTATTAAAACTAAGCATTTTTTGTCATTTATCTCTTATAGCTCTGCACTGGTATGAATTACAGAGCTGAAATTGTGTGTATCAATGGGACATACCAGTTGTAATAGTGTATAAAACAATTGTTTGAAACCATTCAGAGAAGCGAAAGTTATTAGCAAAATGCTATTAAAACATTAGCGGTACCAAAAAGTTGCAATTCACTCATATAATATCAATATCATCTTGAGTAAATCTTACCTTCAACAACAGTTAAAACATGTTGTCCATCCTCATCATACCCTTTGAACGATTGTGCAGATGACAAAGTCGTAATCGCTTAAGAAAATATTACAATATACACATTCTTAGAGAATTCTCACAAAAAATACCTTGAAAAGCATCAGCGTCTTGTTCAAAGCACAGTTTTGAGCATGACATTAGTACAGATAATGCATCCGAACCAATGTTAGACGCAGCATTATTCCTGGATTGAGATGATGGTTCTGTTGTCTGTGCCATGTTATTTTCCTTGCAGATGATTCACTAGTTCTTTGTCTAATTGGTGTATTTTAGTTCAATATCTACAATGATTCCTGGAGTGACATTAAGTATACTTTAAATACACCATAACTAAAGGTCGACAACGAAATAAAAAGTTTATCGATTCATCGGTAGATATAGCAGTCTTCATGTGATCAATACAAAGCCCCTATAGTCACTTTAATGATGGCATCGATAGAAAACGACTATTCAAAACTTAGATGAACTCTAAGTAATAGTAAGATTGCGTTCCTGTGATTCGAATAGGATTTTTGTACCATGTTCACTTTCAGTCAAAAGATTACACAGCACAAATTAAAGCAATATGTAAATTCATCGAAAAATACATGTTTAAACAATGTTGATTTTCTTTTCAAAGCGATTTCTTAAAATGAAACAATCTAAAGTAGTCGTATCATTCCGATGGTTAGTCTTCTGAAACATTTCGAAATCACAGTCGTTCAAAAATCGGAAAGAATTAGTAGCTAAGGATATCATCTCACAACTTCACATCGTTAGTACTGTGGTTATTATGACGATTATGTGTGTGAATGAGTGTGCAACAGCAGTCAACAATAATACTGATGACACGTTTTCGTGTCACTATAGCGCGATAGATTTCAAGTAGTAAAGTAGGCAACTCAATTTCTGATTAGATTTGAGCTATCTAACCAGAAATCAATAGGCACACATAAGACTAGGTAATAAACGGAAATTCTGTCAAGAATCCATTGTCTGTGTGTATGTGTGGTTTAATCTATTTGTACGATACTTCCTTAACATGTTGTAAATGTATGTGAGGCACCAAAACCAGATAGGGTAAATTATCAGAATAAATTGCCATGGATTTTCTTCGTGTTTTCATGTCGAAATCATTGATAACAACTATTGATAATATTTCTACAATGAGTAATCGATGCGATCAGTTGGTTGTTTCGATGGAATTGATGACATTGTATTGAATCATATGTATATGTCTATTGGATCATAAACGTAAATTTTAATTTATGTAAATATTTCGAACAATTACTTTGTTCATCCTCAGTACATTTGAATGCGACCATTAGCGTTTTTTTCAACTAAATTAAATTATCAGAATAAATTACCGTGGATTCAATACAATGTCATCGATTCCATCGAAACAATCAACTGATCGCATCGATTACTCCTTGTAGAAATATTATCAATAGTTGTTATCAATGATTTCGACATGAAAACAGATAGGGTAACATATTTTAGTCTGATTGAAGAATGAGTGTAACAGACTCTACTTAAAATTCAGTATTTTTATCACGAAATCGATGAAAGGAGCAATATTTGTATTGAATTTAAACCTAATTACCTGATGTTCAATGAATAAAAAGTGTGTTGTTCTATGAATAATTTTGTATTGGATTTAAATTTATTTTTCTGGTGACCTTTGTTTTGAAAAAGTATCAATATCAGCAGACTTTTTCTCAACTAACGTAGTTTATGTGCATAAAAAAGTTTAACTAAGCAAACTATAATGTAACGTTGCCTTTCAACCTGAAGATAAGACTTTATTCAATTCTGCTGAAAAATACTTGTGTATAGTTTAATACCCCCGATGATTCAACGATCACTTCTCGTTAAAAGTTCACTCACATGAAAACCTCAAAAGCATAATAGAATCTAACCGAATTTCTAATTTTGTTTTCGAAAATTTTATTTTGCTCCTATTAAACGATTTCAGTAGGTAAACAATTTAATATTCTGTAATATTTAGTTTCTAAAAACGTCCACCAACGAAAAAAAGATTAAAGTTCAGATTAAAGTGGACGGTTTTTGGATTAAAAATCAATTGAAGTCGAAGTACTTTAATCAGATTTTCTCGACTAGTAGACAGTTTTCATTCAATTGATATCTTTTTTAATCTACTATAATCGATTATTGAAAATAAAATAGCTATATATGATTATTAGAAATCGATTTCAATTGTTTAAAGTTCGTTAAACCAAAAAATGATTAAAAAATATCACAATAAAATAAAATCTGTCTTCTCACTGAAAAGTGTAATTATAAAAAAAGATTGAAATAATACTATTTTCAATTAACTTTTACACCAGACTCGACCGATCCTAATCTGACCTTGAACCGTTTTTCTAAAATGACAAAATGGTATCAGAGTATTTTTTGCAATGCATAATTTTATTGGTAAATATTAGGAAAAACCTAGACGATGAGTGGTAGGCTAGTTGCGGTTGGGTTACAAAAACTTTGGTTATAGAAAGTCATTATTTTTTATTCCATGAAAACGGAACAAAAGTTTTATTTATTCCCATATTATAAGTTACTACGTTGAGCTACTAATTATTAACATAGTTTGAAACATGATTCGTCGAGATTTCCCTTTCAAAAATACATCTTTCATCTGTACCATTATTGAAAACCATTAAAAATTGAATAATTGGATTTAAATAGTAGCATCTTCATTAGATTTTTAAGCCCAAGAAGCTCATTAAAAGGATATAACTTTTACTGCTTGTGCGACATTGCCGCGTTCTGGTACATGATGTTGTTTACTCGCATCACAACTTCCATTGTGGCAGTTTCGAAATAACATAGAGTATGAGTACGAAATTTGAAAGCAATCGCATAGTTGTTACGAAGATTTTAGATCTTAGACTAGGCTGACTCATTTTAGATGCCCTATCGCGCTCACAGGGCCGTGTAGATCGTGGCAGTGCAAAAATAAAACTTCCCCGTGTCGGTCTCTGAATATATATTAGAAAATATATTTAAAAAATCGAATGAATTCAAGAATGACGGAAACTCATTTTTCGACAATTTCTTTTTGACTCTATGAATAAAACTCGAAAAGAACTTGTTTCCTATTGTGTCGCTTCATCAGCCAGCACAGATTCTTCATTGATGAGCGATTATACAATTCTCACTTCAATCCATGAAGTATGTACTTATTCTAAGTTCAGCTTAAGGTTTTAGTCGAATATACTACTAAGAAGTCTTTTTTATTGCTGCTCTGCTGTCTCGTAGTTCTTCGTGCTACATATTCTAAAAAAGTATGTTAATAGTGATTGTATTGTAGATCTTACATAAAAAACTATCATACTGTGCTTGTATCATATCTCCTCTGTTGAAATCTCGTTTCGCAAATACAACCAGCTAAATTTAACTCAATAGCTTATGAAGAACACATGTATACATTTCTGTTTTCTCTGCTAATCTACATGTCTTTTCGGATAGTTATCGTGGAAAGACACATTGACGGACAGATCGTAGATCGAGCTACCTAGATTGTAAGCAATTCGAGAGGCATCGAGTTTGATTGGAAAAGACCTTCCCTGTAGGATTTCTGAAGAAAAATAATGAAAATGACACACCAAATGGTATATTGGAACGATGTCCTTAGAATACTTCATATATGTTAAGTCAAGCAGCTCGTAATACTTGACTTGTAATTACCGAGTATCATATTATAAAGCAGGACACACTTTACTTTAACCAGTCATCATATCGCCTATGCCAATACGTGTATTGGTTTTCTCGCCAAATACCACGACAATATAATCAAGACTTCATTTTGCACGGAGAAAATCAAGTCTTACAATGTGATTATGTCGTATAGTCAGGAGAACTACATTCGAAGGCCATTTATTTTCGAGCATCCTAACTGATAGCTGAGAACGAGTTCTAGATACGAACTGAATTACTCTCATCCGCTTCGCTCTCTGTTTCATCGAGATTCTGTGAAGTCAGTACAATTGATATGTTAAGACGCAGTAATTCATAAGATTTTCTTATAAAAATAAACTTACTTACTTTCTGTATCAAACTGATTCACACCGTTTGTGTGATTTTTCATTTTAAAGGAAGACTTCAGTGACTTTGAAATTTTTGAAGAAAGTTTTGTTAACAGAGATGCACAACCCGTCATAAATATCCGATTTGAATCACACTGAATTGAATATTTTCTTTCTGTTTGTCGTCATATCGATTTTTTTCTGTGTTGAACGAAAAATTTTTAAAGTCTTTTCTTCCAGTTTCATGGTTGTTGTCAGAGCGATGCATTCAGAGAGACATAATAGTTGGAAGGTAAACATCAGTGAAAGGATTAGAACATTATTCAATTGTTCTTCATCGAATAGTCAAGATTTTCTAGCTCAATATCGGCACCATGCATATACTATGAAGCCCATTATTTCTTGCTGAAGTTTGTCACGATGAAATTGTTATATTCTTTGTGTCATGAATTTGATGATTTCGTCATAGGTGTACATTTTTTTCAGAAAGCCACATAGAAGTAGCTACACATTCTAAAAACATATTTGAGATAGAAATGATATGCTTGAACAATGACAAGTTGTTTCAAAATTTAAGTATCTTTGTGATATGTCTATCGTGATCTTAGTTAGACAGCAGTTTCGTTCAAATAATTTTAAATAAATTAAATTGAATTCATGAAAAGATTCGAAGACTGGTGGAAATTAGAGAAAATACTGTACTGACTGAACAGTATTGCGTCACGCATTGTATCTCTCGATTTACGATATTCACAATTCATGTCGCTTGCAAGCTTTACATTAATATAATTGTTTGATCTGAAAAAGGGTTATATTAAGATGAATCGATTGCACGATTCACATAGAACAGATTTATATTTTCATTTATTTTTCACATTAATTTCAATTCAGTTCATTTTTGTTGGCTACTATTGATTTGAAACAAAGATACAGTGGATTACCATTCCATTCATAAAACTTGTACAATCATATAAAACCTATCAACGATCCAATACGATCATAGAATTGCCCACGTCACTGTTCTGCTTTCGATCGTCAGCAACAGTTTTTCTTGCCATATTCTTACAAGGACACTTTTTAATTCTTTGGATAGAAATCATGTGCTATGACGAAATGTTTCTTACTCTGGTGTGCAGTTTCTCTTGCGTCTTCTGTTCTCATATTTCATAGTGCGATTTTTGAACTGTTAGTTAAAAGAAATATTGCAGTATTTGAGTTAAAAGTTCGATTTATTCTCTTACAAGTGAAGTTTTCAAGATGCCCTAATAAGTGTTCCATTGAGACGATCTTAATTCAATGAACTCTTTAGAGCAACTGATAATTTTAGAACCTTCGAGTATTTCTGACTTTTTGTATTCGAGATGTTAACTATTTCACATTTTTTTTCTCACACAAGTCTTCGATCTTGATGACAACAGTGAAAAAAATCAACTTTCAAATTTCAACATCAAAATTCGTGTAAACATAGTTCTTAAGAAAATTAATAAATGTTATGGATTTTATCGTTTCTTCGGATGATCCTATTTACATAAACTGAATTTTAAGTATAGATATATTTCAAACAGGTAGTATCTCTAGAACACACAGATATTTGGAAATTTTCAAGTTATTCAAACGAATTCTTTTATGGAGAACCTTTTTGACGTAAAATTTGAAACCAAAATCTGAAAGTTCAATTATCTCATTAGTCTATCATTGATCGCAGCGACATTTGGATATCTCAACGCGCAAGACTTACGTAAATATCATCTTGATCACTCGTCTAGTAATCATGAAAACTCATGGAATGAATGCCATCTTGATTGAAAAGTGATTTCATACTTCGAAAAGTTTCAACGTCATTTTTTGACATCCATTTTGGCATAGACATCGATCAAGACGGTATGAAAGTATTGAGAAATATGATCAACTATTCTCTATGCTAAGTAAAGCTTAACTAAATAATAAACAGGAAACTACTGATTTGATACACAACGAGACTTGGAGTCGACTTATTCGAGAAACTGTCTGAATTAAGAAATATTTGATGAGCATGTAGATAACCTTAGTATAGATATACATACATAGGAACAGATTAATGTTTGAAAAACAGTATATAGTGTCATAGTTTTAAAAAACAGGTTAATTTTAGATTGCTTGACACAAAGAATTTCCTCATTTGCCACAAAGTACAAAAGAAAAAATTAAAAAATGTATGTTATTCTTGTTTTGATTGATTTAGAGGTAAAGTATACTTCGGTAGAATCGATGTAATCTATTTGAATATTTCTACGAAAACAAAAACCGTCAAAATAAGGATTATCTTTAAGTAATATCAAGCATCTTACGGGTGTGATTCATCGATGAATAATACAAACGTGACTCAAAATATCATTGAATACAATGGAAACAATAATGCCCACGTTCAGGCATTACTTTTTGTTTTTGAATCTTTAATGAGAATTTTAATAATAGTATTCGAGTCCTTATTTAGATGAATGTTGTACGTTATGATAATTTGTTATTTTCTCGAAGTAGACATCAAAGGATTATGCTTTGAAACATTTAAAATATGACTCGAATACTTACAGAGAAAGTACACGTACAATTTCAAATGCTGGTCATTGCCAGAATCAATCTCTAACTATGGTAAACAACTTCATGATGATCAATGAAGGCAGTCAACGACATTTTCAGAAACTACGTATATAGTTTGTTAAAACAACCGTAAATAATGCATTAGAATTGATTCATTCGTTAGGTACAATGGATTTTCAAAAATTATGTTGCGTTCCATTTACTGCGCAACAATGTATTTTGGTAATATGATCAAGCATTGATTCATGTGAATTTGAATTTAGAAATGGAAACATTAATATTAAAACATATGGTGGTTCTATCAGAACGATACGAATCCAGGGTTATATTTATGAAGAACACGTGTAAGGTTGTAGCCTTGGAGATAAATAGAAATTTCGAGTTGCACCAGACCAGAAAATTGCACCACGAAGTTCTCATCGATGATTGCTGAACTATTTTACGTCTACTATATAATTGCTTTGTACTATGATCATATTATTTTGAATTATTTGACTCATATAGAATGATATCCGTATTTTTCATTCGAACGATAGGGAGTTCACGCTTTGGGATGGTATCATAAATAATCAGAAGCTGGTAGTTTCATCTTTAGTCTCATTCTAATTATGTTAGTGTATTGATAAAATTCGTCCACGCTAGTTCTATTCGGTTCTATCTCATCAGTGAGCATGAACTTGATTAGAATCGACAAATGTGCCGCATTGGAAGAAACCAGAAAATGTAGAAAGAGAGAGAAACCTTAGCTAAATTTTGATTCATTCAATTACTTTCACATCAATGCTAAAATGAATTTGTTTTTGTACGAAACAAATGAATGTGTGTGTGTGTGAGAAGAAGATTTCTGTTAAGAATTCGAACATTAAGAAGTTATCAGATATACTAACACTTCGAATATTGTTAAAACTTATACTTAAAACCATCGTTAAATGGAAACACACACAAGTAATAATACTGTTAGAGAAGTACGGATTCGTTTCCAAGAATGACGGTTTGAAGAACACGATAGAAAAATAAATGTATTCATAATAAGACAATAGATATTCTTATAATAGATAAACGGTTAACAAAAGAGGAGTTTTGACATACGCCTGTATGTGTAGTGATATAAGAATCATTCTATTGGCATGGTAATATTAGAGTATGGATATTCGTTCAAATGTCCAATTAAGAGAACACAGCTAGGGATATTGTTAAAAGATTATATCACAAATTTGATATAGCAGTTTGAATATGCTAATAAACAAAATTCTATCCAGCAACATATGAAAGCATATGTATGGCGATAGAATCTTAGAAAACAGAAAACGCTGATTTCAAACTATTTTCATATTAATGCAATCATTGTGGAAATGAAACATGAAATTCTCAATACATTTTACTTCACGAGAAAAACAACTCAGTGGCGGATCCAGGATTTTCGAGAGGGGGTAGCGATTTCTAAATTTTTTTCAAACATGCTAGTATGAATTTTGTGAAGTATTTAAAAATGTAAGCCTTATCTTTCGAATTCTTAATTTCATTTTGTATAGTAAATCACTAAACTCATGAAAACAAAACAATTGCTTTTCAGACAAACTTCCACAATAAACTAAAAAGCCAGTCGATGATTGGATTTTGCAAATTCATCAATCACTGCATCAATATTTACAGCCTTATTTCGAGAAATATAGATCATTGCTAAGCAATTAAGCCTTGTTTCAGACATAGTCGAGCGTAAATAAGTTTCAGTAACTTGAGGACAAAGAATGATCGCTCTGTAGTCACTGATAGAGTTGCAAAGATTTTCAATAGAACTTTTATATTCGGATAAAATGCTTCAGGACACGCAGCATAAGAATCAATTATTGTATCGGGTAAAAATACTTGTTCTTTACGTTTCATGTTGATTGTATTCGGGTTGCTACCAGAAGAAGACGATAAAGACGTGAAACTATCTTCTGTAACAATCTGTCAATCTTTTTTTCCATAATACAAATTCAGCTTTGAGTTGAGCAGTAGAACAATGTAAAAATTTTCGATAAAGTTCAATTGCTGGCAACAGATCATCATAAGATTTATCCGCAATATGTTTAGGAACAAGACATGAAATAGCTGCTGCTTTTTTAACACGTTCACTGAATCCAAGCAGGCATTCCCAAATATTTACATTTCATTACTACATGTTTTAGATATTTCGGTCAAATTATATTGAAGAAATCAGTTATTTCCAGTAAAGTTTTCAATACCCCTGGCTACACAATTAGGCTATTCTTGTAAAATTGAGGTTTTTTGTTCACATACGCTTTTGCTGGTTGCGTTTCAATATTCAAGTGTACTTGATCAACTATCAATCGATGATATTTACGACTAATCCTGTTATTCTACTTCTTACTATTAGTCATTCGCTCAGAGAGCTTTATTTCATTTTATTATATTTTCAGAACCGTATTTTCACGATCAAAGCTCACATCTTTTGATTTAATATCATATTGCAATATCTATTATATCATAAGTTGAATCACAAAAGCATTTAAAACAATTTTGCTGGTATTCTATCCTCAGGGGGGGGGGGGGTGGCGATGGCCGGGTAGCCTAATTGGTGGATCCGCCACTGACACAACTATGCGCAACTACATGGTGATGCGACCAGTATCTTTCATTACCTATTTTGATTCATTATAATGACTTGAAATCGATTGCATTATAATGTAATGGCATACATTTCTTTTCTCGAGGAAACAAATTTATTATCATGCGCACTATGTCTAGATATTGGCTACATTAGAAATCAAACATCTTCAATATAGGGATACTGATCATGAGATGAAAAATATTCATTCTTGCATGATCTTGTGTGATGTTAAAAATCAACCGTTTGAATATCACCAACGTTGCTCATAGAATCAAATGTATTTTTTGTAGAACTTTGAACATATAGAATTCGAAAGATAATTATTAATATATAATGTGTGTATAACACTTAGTTTTACGTCATAGTTCTTGGCGATTAGGATTATTTGAAATTCATACATTCGATAATATTTAGTCATTGTCTAACGCAATTAATCAAAGACATATCAATAATCATACTAATCACATACTATTTGTATGTCTTTTGATTGATCATGAATTGTTTGGCGTCGTTATATCGTTACAAGGTTACTCGTTGCATTCAATCATGAAAAAAAAGAAGTTCATTTGCTTCATTGAGCATGTTGCTTTGGCTTCAAGTCGTAACATAAATAAAACAGTAAAAAATAAAAATAAATTTCAACATTTTATTTCTGTGGATACGATAACAAACCATACAGTGAAATATATTATCAAGGTAAAAACATCAAGCTATAATGAATGAATTCTAGAAATACAAATTTAATCTCGATATTCTTCATATTCAGGCCATCGACTATTTGTTTGAGTACCTAGATAAAAAATAAATAAAGAGTTCCTATTTGAAATAATCGTAAACAACATACCATAGCTTTGATCCCACCATGTTAAATCTTGTTGAGGGCTATGTGTAGCTATAGAAGCTCTATATTCATCGTTCATCGTTTTCGATATTGGACTTTAAAAGTAAAAATAATATCAGTAAATAATAAACTATTCATCCAATCATGCTCTTACTTGTCTTGGGTTACTGCTGCTAATAACTTTGAATATTCATCATATACTTCTTTAAAGTAGTCCAATCTTTTTTTTTCAAATATTTGTGTACGCTCGAAAACTTCTTTCATTGCTGTTTCATAACGTGGTCTTTGCTCTTGTGCTTCATTAATAACTTGCTGATATTTTGTTTTTGTAAAGCCAATATCACGTCTTGCAACTTCAGCTTTATCAGCATACTTTTTTCGTTGATCTGCAGTTGCTGAACGTTCAGCATCATCAGCTAATTTCGCTGTTTTACATGCAGCATAGTATGCCGATTTACATTCGGATATTCTATCCAATAATTTGCTCCAAGATTTTTGAGCGCCGAGAAATTCTTTTTCGAAATCTTTGGTTATTTTATATTGTAAAACAGCTTTTTCGTAATGATCTTTTCGCCATTGTCGAAGTTTTGGGATTAATGACTCAGTTAATGATGTTGATAATATTGTATGAATATCAGACATTTGTTCACCTATTTTCATTTTTCAATAAAATTAAAATTAAAATGAATTCGTAAAAAACCTAAAACATGCCTGTCTTTGCAGTTTGATCCCAAACTGCTTTGTTTGTTCCATAGTCTTGTGATTTAGTTAATTCTTTCCGCCATCTATGTGACCAAGCACGTAATTGATTCGCATAGTTCAATTCAAGTTGTGCTCGTTCATCGAACATATCTGCAAGTTGTTGAGCTAGATCATGGCCACTTTCACATCTTTTTAATGCTATTGAATACGCTCCGAGTTCAAAAAATCCACGTCCATATGCAGAGTTAGATGCGAATGCTTCAGGGCCGGATCTTGCATAATTCGATGGCGATGGAGGTGCGGCAGAGCTTTTACGATTAAATAAATTCATGCTGAAAGAATAATGGCTCAATGTGTTACTAATTTTCGTTTTATAAATGTGAATCGATGAATCATAATTCTGAGACAAAGAAAAAAAGAAAAAAAATTCATTCAAGTTTTCTCTTCCCATATGTGATTGATTCGTTGTATAGAAAGAGAACGAAAATATCAAAGCTAACAGTATTGACTGATTCATTCATGATGATCTTTGCAGGTGGAGGGGGCGAATAATAGCATGTGAAGAGCAGAGAAAATGCAACATTATGTGTACATGGGAATTTTCGATTGCTTCTCTTCATAATAGACATACGCAAATCTGTGCTTAGCTAAAAAATAAATGAAAGAAATAGAAAACATAGTACATTTTTTTTTCTTCTTTTCGATCAATATGAATCATGGGCAACAGATTAAAGTACTCGTTTGATAGATTAACAACATAACTGAGATCAATGTAAATGTAGTATCTTTACACGTAACTCAGTAAAGATCGATCAATGTTTGTAGATGATCGTCTGAACGAATTCAACTGCGTTCAAACTATTGCAAATGGAATGCCAATCGTCATAAAACTCTCTGAATATAACAAAGCCAAGTGCTAGGTGCTCGAAAGGTCAAGATAATTGGAATTGATATGAGAAAAAAGCCAAACATAAAAATCGTCTATATCAGCTATTTTCAAACTTGTTTTTCTTCTATCGAGAATAGTATCGATAATAAAACATCTGCCGTTACAATTACTTTTAAACAATTGTAATCTTTCTCTATTTCAAGGCCAATCCGTATCTCTTATTCGTTATATCTCAAGTTTCTCGTCAAACTTTAATTCATATTACAATGTAGACTTCGTTCTCCGTTGATTCTCATCATAACTTGACTAGGAAACCATGTCTTGGTTTTTCTGAAGATAGAAAAATAAAATTTACAGAACTAATCAATTTTACCTATGGAATAATCGAGAAAGTTTTTTTTATTCGCTTGTTTTGATTGAACAACATCATAATAACGAATATTCTATACAAAAATACCGTTGGTATGAGTCGAATTTTTCAATTGAACAAAAGTGAAATATTTTCATAATCGAATGGTAACAAATATTCTCATGATAAATCCTTCTGTATTGATCTGATATATATGAAAAATTATTTTATCAATCAATACAACAAATTATTTTTCATCTTGCTAGCGTAAGATACTGATTACATTCAATACTATTTCATGCGAAAGTAAAAGCATAGTCTTCGATGTTTTTACTACCACTATTTTTATAAGCATGTTTTTTTGATTCGGTTCTCAATCAAGATACTACGTATACTGGATTTTAATGCAAACTTGCTTTCTACTAAATATATGACCTGATTCTCAGGCTAAACGTGTTTAGATTGAATCCTGGTCACTATCGTAAGAGTTTCATCTTCGATAAAGTTTTTTTTAATATTTACCTCATTCATACAATATACATCTAGGTTCTGTTCGATAACAATTCGATTACTTACGTTGTTTACCTTGTATGTTTTCTTCTTCAACCTCTTAACGAAATGCACAGAGCAAACAAAGAAAAAAATTACAATATGAATGCATTGAATTTCGAACGCCGTACGAAAAAGAACGGTCAAATCGAAAGTTTAAAAGATTACACAAAGATGGAGAAAATAATTTCATAACTATACGCTAAAAATAATTCAGTCATCAACTTGGAAAAAGATCTGCTAAAGAATACGGAAAAATCTGTTGAAATCAATGATTTAAATTTGTTTGCATTGTAACTTGTCGTTTGAATCAAAAACAAAAATCATTCATCTCACAGTATCTTTTGGATTATTTTTGAAAGTTTTTGTAAATTAACTATGACTTCGCATTCAACAGATACATCAATGTACCGATACAGTTTTTCTGTTTGGCACGCAATATTCCCAGAGTATTACTGCTAGAATAATAAATTGATATCACTATCACCACAGCAAAAATGGACTGGATTCTTTTCCGTAAATTCGACATGGAGAACGAGTTTATTGATTTCATACTTAACTCTCTTGCAATAAAGTTGAAGATGCATAGGAAGTACTGTTTCGATTCGATTTTTTTTCGCAGAACAAATAGCATCGTTTATGAAATTGAAGTTTTCTTTTTATTTCTGACATCGGCTCTGTACTTTCCGAAATTGAACAATCGAAATCTGTACAACAGCGCATACGAAATGATTTACTTCATTTCAATGATAATTAGCATCTTAACTCAGAAACCATCGGTTAAATTTCCACAGAGATCGATTGCAGATACACATTTCGGAAACATTGGTACACCCAAGGCTAAACATGACAAAAAATCAATATTATTGCGAAATAGCCTTTTCGTTCAGAAAAAAACATACAGAAACTTATCTGTGTTAGATTCACCTGTTTCGATTTATGACAAGTGCATAAATCTTAAATTATCATAATGAATAAGTTCAGTCCAATAAAAACTGTCCATAACATATTTCATAATGTATTTCATTCCAATCAAACGAATACTCACTGTTGATTTTAATATCGTTTTTCTGACAATTCCCCATAGGAGCACTAAATGTCACGTTATAAACGTCATATTGTTCATAGGTTACAGAGTTGACATTTACGCAGATGCAAATGATACTTTTTGAAAGAGACCCATGCAAACTAAACATTTGTCTGAAAAGAAAGGCATAAAATATGAGCTATTCTGTGGTTTAAACTAAGACGATTCAATGATTGGAATATTTTTTATCGTTTGTATAGCATTGCATTCAACATTCAATGATGTTCTCACATTATTTAGTAGTAACGTAAAAAATATTTGATCTATAAAAACTTGAAAGTTGGATAGATAGAATTGAAAATTTGATCGTAGCGATAAAGATTCTGATCAGTTAATGTTGCAAATAAACGATACGAAATAGGATGATATTTCTTATATGTAAATATTTCTTCATATTATTTTCAAGTTAAATTGAAGAAAGTTACAATCAAAGATCATATCTGATTTGACTGCGCTACAACGCTTTCTATTCTCTTCCTAAACAAAGCCGAAAGACTAACATTCAGATTCAGTGAAATATTACAAAAAAACTAGTTTTTAGATTACATTCAAATCACTGATAAGAACTAATAGTCACCTATCATTAAGGTTGATTATAATTTTTCTGGCTATTTGTATAAAAACGTTGGAATTCAACTGTATATGTACATGTACACATATGCCAACATTGATATGAAACTGCTGGTCGAATTCAATCAAAATTTATACACATAAAATTAAATGTTAAAAATGAATTAAATTTGTGAATAGTTTAATTTCTATCGAGTATTTTAGAGTCAATATTATTTCATAGTATTCTTCCATATTATCATGCTATTCTGATTTTGAATAAAGTATCATCATTTAGAAAAACCAGCTCCTTTGTCACGTGAATATAATTTCGTGACACAGTTCTTTATACTTGCTTGCATGACTGCTTATAAATTCAGATACTCTTAGTTCACACGCTTGGCTCGTCTCGTCTTTTCTTACATTACATGCAGAACATTATTCTAATTGACCCTAATTGATTAATATTAATAAAATTGAACGTTAACCAACTATAAAAAATCAATTTTCATCGGATTTTTGCACAAGATATTTTGAACTATTCAAACTATTTACATATGGTCAACTACATACTGTTAAAGGTCAGAGTTTCATAAGACATAAGCTTTCGACGATGGTTGTAATTCAATGGCAATATTGGTATTCTTAGACATACATTTCTCGATTATTATCAACAGAAAAAATCAAGATTTACTCAAATACATTTTCAATTGACTCAGTAAATATAGTTTGAAATATTCTCTATTGGTGTTGAAAAAACAAGTGTTATGTTGCAAAGAATTTGATGACCCATGACAGGATGATTTCCCCAGTGCTTTGTTCTTGAATAAGTCAGTCATAAAACTTTTTTTTTGTAACATGTTTCATTTTTATCGTAATCTATTCATAGTATATAGTTCTTTTTCTAGTGCATGTTTACATCAACGATCCCATCGCCAAATTTACAGCATATGATTCTAACTGCGCGATGGGATTTATTTGAGATATGATCAATAAATTACTGAAAACATTTCGCGTTTAGACTTAGTTTTTCTTGTATCTGTTAGATTATATCATAGATTTTTATATTGCATATTTCTATCTTGAATGAACAAAGAGTTTTAGAGACTACAAAAGGAATAATTCAAACCTACATAAATAAATAATAATCTTAATGCTTTAATTCTTAATAAGAAAGTCAGTAATTGATGGATTACTAGTCATCCTTATACACCCACTTTTTGATTAGTCAAAAACGAAACTTTTCAATTGAAAAATTTTCAAAATAAATTTAGTCTGTTGTAAAGCAAATATATATCAACGACACGAGTATCAGGTTTTCGTAGAAATCCGTAGAAAAAGAACTGTATTTGCACCTAGTATTCAATTAGAGTATCTAGGTGCGTAAATAATGTCTGAACGATTTCAAGAGAATGTTTTTCCTATCTTTCTTTCTCTTTCTACAAGCCGGAAATGATGTTCACAACTCATTTAACTATTTAGAATCTTACATGTACCGATATAGATCACGTAAAACTATGTAGAACGAATACTTTTACTTACTTGAAAGAAGAATTTTGCTTGAAATTCATGATTTCAAGAAAATATCATGTTATGGATCAAATAAAATTTCTCCGCCTGAAAGTTTCGATTAATTCAGAAATTTAGTGTCGAAACTAATTCTTTTTTTCCATGTTATCTCTGTAACAACAAAAAAGGAATAAAGAAACACATTTCTACGAATATATTACTATTTCTTTTAGAAATATTGCATGATAGTATATTTCAGTAAAAACTATAGAAAAAAGTCAAGCGAACTTGGATATTGATTATTTTTGGCAAGTCATTCATGTGAAAAATAATGCATATATTACAATTCTACTTTGACATTTGAATGTAATGGCAAATTTTACATTGATGATGATCAGTTTACTTGTTTAATTGTTACGACATTCGTAACCAGGGATCTATTTGGATAAGAGTATTTCAGAGAAATATAGAAAGTTGGTTAATCTCTGTTCTTCATTATTAAAAAGAAATATCAGTGCATAATGTTTTTGTTTTCTGTGAACTTCATGAGTGTTTTTATTTTCGGCTTTATTCTTCAATTAGGTGTTGTTAATAAAAATGACTTAACGTCTAACTTCAAATAGACTGATGAAATTCTTTTAATTATCTATAGAAAGAAAAACCACTTTTGCTCATGCATATTACGAAACATTAAGTATAATTGCTTTGCTTCTTTATGATATTCGTCGGCTTGAAATAAAACTAGCACATAAATAGAAAAATAGAAGTGCGTCAGAAAATTAACTGCATCATTTCTTATATTCAGAAATTAAATATCTTGTCAAAAGATAAGAAAAAAATTGGTGATGTGCACTGTCTAAGATAATAACCAACATTTCTGGTATTTTAATATTTAAAAAGCGTTCGAGTTCTATCTTTGAGACGATATGATTGAGTCCACATGCTATTGTCATGAGACTATATAACGCAGGTAATACAACGTTCATTCTAGTTCGAATACCAGTCAACCATCAGATACTAATATTCAATCAACATTGAAAGTCATTCGAATAGTTAAGTTTAATTTTTCTTTTCACATATCTTATCAACTATTCAATCAATAAATACTTCCCGATTCTATCCTACTGTCTAGCTATGAATTTAGTCGTGAATGAATTACGAAATGAAAATATATTTGTTTACTGCAGCAAAAAAAAGTAGAATCGATGATGTAGTTGTTCAGACATCTATATTTTATTTTTCTCGTTTCTCGTTTCTCATTATTAGATTTGTGAAATCCGCTTGGAATCTCCAGTTTTTTTTCTATCGATGTACGTATGCGTCGTAGGAATTTTCTTTAATAAAATATTTACTATCAAACTTCTCAACATATGGTCTATCGGGTTACATTTTGACTTTGTCTAACAAGTATATTTTCATTAGATACGTATCAAGGACGTTTTGAATATTGTGATATTTACTTTAGATATAACTATGGCGTTCCTTGGGTAGCTTAATGTGTCGTGCCTTCGATTAAAAGGTACATATCTGCTTCGAGTATTAATTTTGGCTCAAAAGGATGAAGACTCTGGAATCATCGATAAAAGAAAAGAACTCTCTTTTTTTCTAGCAATGGAAACTCGTCAGTTTAGAAACAAAACAGAATGACAATTCAAGAGATCTAGCGACACAAGTTATTACAATGATCACCTTTGTTAATTATGTTTTACTAGAAGCCATGTCCCCCGCATAGTGTATTGTAATACTAACTTAAATAAACCAGCAAGTAGCCTCTATATATATTTCATGAATAAATTAATTAAAGAGCTTATGCACGTAGTTCATACTATTATATCAGCAATAGAAGCACTCATCTATTATGATTCCCTAATGAAAAAAAATTCCAATATTTCTCTTCGCGCATGTTCACGCACTAATATAGATTGTTTACATCTGTCTATTTGACGGAGCGGTCCTTTGTCACTCCTATATAAGAGCTTGCAAAACAAAAGAAAAACACAACTGAACACGATGGAGCAAAATAGTTAACGTTTCTTCGTGGGAATACCGGTAATTACACATCTTCATCTTTGTGTTGTCAGGCATAATAAAAACACACATCACGTATTTAATAAACAAGTCTATCTACATTTGTTTATATTGATGACATCATACTTTTAATACATTGCTTTTTATGATCTATTCTTCTTTTGTTATAGACAAAGAAATTTCATTCAAGATGTACATCATTTCATTATATTTACTTCTACTAATACTGTTTAATAATCAAATCAATGCTGAACATAACTTATCACCGACTACACAAAAATTAGCATCATCCTATTGTTTCATTGACGATTATTCAGCTTGGTTAGAGCAACGAGAATCACTGAATTATTTTTTACAATTGGCTCAGCTTTTCGGTATTGATACCAGAAGAATTCAACAGGAGATTGAACGATATCGTTTACAATATGAATGTTTAAAAGAAATCGAACAGAATCTAAATAACATTAGAAAAGGATAGAACGTTTTCTTTTTTCTTGCTTTTTAATGAGCACAATGTCAACAAAAAAAAGAAACAAACTAAATAAAAAAAAAACAGCCATTATTTTGAAGTGCTACTTGTCTATAACGTTGTTTTTTGCATTACAGGTAAATTACAATCCAATTCATCACGAACAACTTTATAATCTACACTCAGTAGTTCTTTTGTTTGTCTTGAATTGAAACTCTAGGATGCTCTTGTAAATAATTTCCTTGGCAATGAATGTCAGATTTGACTTCGACTCTATTAGAAAATAGAACTATATAATATATACCATTTCTTGCTTGTTTCCATATTTTGTTAACAATATCCATGATAAACAAGCAACCATAAAAGAAAAGTTTTATAGTTTTCTTTTTTCCAAAAATAAATAAAAATTGTAAAGCTTTCAATAAAATAATACTAAGAAAAAACCGTTACCATCTTAATGGCTCATAATGAGACTATAATTTATGATCTCGAGTTTAATAACTGATTCGTCAGAAGTGTCTCAGTCAGTGTTCATGTACATTAACGTTATAACATTTGATTATAACTTTTTCGATTCATTCCATACTCAAATATGAAACAATTGATTGTGTATCATAGTATTTGAAATTACCTTTCTTATCTCGATTGGCAGTTTATTTATATGATGCAATAGTCTCGATACAGCTGATTTGTCTTAATAGATCAAGTATTAATTGTACAAAAAAAAGGGAATCCTACGTTTTCACTAAATGGAAAACATACTGCTACTATTGTTTGTACTCGTTTTTGAAAAAACAACAAGACTTTTAATTCATCGATAAAAGTTCAGAATCACTTCGTTCGGTACTCTCAGCAAATATGATTGATTTAAAACTTCTACGTATATCAACGTGCACATATTTTAACAATTCCGTTTAAATCACTGCAAAATGTACTAAAAATAGACAAAAATTTTTAGTGATATGCTCAGCATGTTGATGTATTTATTTGAATGAAAAAAAGATCAAAATGTTATCAAACGAAAAGTACTAAACAGACAAAAAGTTCTTTTGTACTTGTGAAAAAGTCTGTAAGAAAAAGAGAGGTAATGTAGTTATAAAAAAGAGTTTGTTTGACACTGAAATTTCCATCTGTCCTTGATAAATCAACCATTTGAAAAAATGTTGCATATTAACATTTTTACTCTATTCACTTAAAAACTTTGAAGACGTTTTTGAACAAGTGCTCTATCAATCTCTGATTGAAAAACTGATTGCGCATCAATTAGAATTCATATTGTCATATATGTGATTTTATTTTATATGTATCTATTGTTCTCTGTACATCTCCAATATCTTCTCATAATTGATTAAAAAAAATGAGTAATCTCTCACAGTTAGTTCTTCATTCCATTTACTATTTAATTAAAAAATTCCATGTGTTATTGATAATACATCCGGTAGCATGCATCAAACTCCATCCGATTAACCACGTACAACTAACGGCAAAACTTTCTCTGGATATAATCAAGCGATTTCCATAAGCTTTTGCTTGTCGCGCAACTATACATTGGAATAGACGATTCTATGCTGACTTTACGATATTTGTCGATGACATCAATTATTTCCTTACAAACAATCGCTTATTGTACAACCTAATCTACACACAGGGATGGAGTATCGCAGGAAAACTTTGACTCTTGCCCTATGCATAGTACACTGCAACAGACGTTGAATGACAGTCTTGCACATTTTACAATTAGCATAGTGTTGTAAAGAGTTAACATACAGGTTAGCTAGCTGATAAAACGGGCTCCACATTTCAACTGATTGAT
>OENT01001483.1:0-42630 GCA_900239685.1 Rotaria macrura
GTCATGTTTTATATTTTTTATTATTATGATTGGTGATTTACAATGCGCAACTATGCTTAAACGAATTCTATACGACCTCAACAATCACTAACTCTTGATCGGGTTTGAGGTTGTCTAGAAATCACTTGACCATTTTATGACCGTATTTCGTATGTTCAATGCAATTAATGGTAATTGATCAGAAAAATTTTCTTTGCTCTCAGCTATCCTGAGTTGGACTTGCTTACCCCGATCATTGCAGCGTCTTAAAAATTAAATTTTTAAGCATATTACAGATAACTCTGGTGTTCTCAAACTTCTATCAAGTGAATGACCTGTATCTGTCATGGGACATGTGAATTCTGAGTTAGAACCTCTTTTTCTTAGAATAATCTCTCGTAGTATACTTCGAACAATCTTTATGTAATCCTTTGAGTGGATTCAGGTAAAAGAAGCATTCATATCTCAGCAATGTCCATGATAATACAAAGGCATGGATTAATTATACTTGTCGATTTGGTACCATTTTTATACGAAACTGGAAATTATAGTATCAGTAACCAAGGTATCAATAGATGCGAATCTTAACTCTGAATATTCGAATACATTGGTCGTCTTTTTCGCAATGAGTAGAGAAATACTTTTAAAATTCATTTTGTGAAAATCATCCCATTCATCCCAGATTCAACCTATTTATAGATAGCGTGCGAGAAACCATCACCGTCGAGACTCGCACGTTGTGTGTAGTCGAATTGACAGGAAAGCCTTGAAATGCGAGAAGCACCGAAGGAATGGCGTTGAAATCTCATTGATGAATAGCGCTGTAACGGCCCCTTGACGTTCATTTGTATGGATCACTTGTGGAACGAGAATGCTAGAACAATCACGCGTTTAATTGTTTGAAGATAACTAAAAGGTATCTAGTGTTGCTTGAGTGATTTTTCAGACAAAGGTCAGGTGTAAGAAAGAACTTGCAGGTAGATATACGCTGATTCTACTAGGAAAGTCTGTGTATGTATCGAAATGAGCACTGAAACATATGTGGTATCTTGAACAAGCTGCGGGAGGTAGTAGGACAAAGCATCTGACTTTAGGCTAGGAAAATTGGAAGAAGATGGGCATGGCGCCATCTCTGTCTTTACACAATAACGTTTCAAAATATGCAAAATCCTACGTTTGGATTTTTTTCCAGAAGTTATCGTTGGTTTATAAAGGACATGGAGCGCAGTGTGAAATTAGTTTATGATAGACCAGGTGAGACAAAAACCGATGCTTCCACCCTGGTTGTGCTGTGCGGGTAAATTATCAGCATCTGATTTTTTAAATTTTTGATTAAAAAACTTTTAAAAAATCCGGTGTTTCCTCCTTTCGATATTGTGAAAGGGAATGAATGTTGTCGTGAATGACGGTTTTCGAACGAATAAGGTAGAAAATTGGCAGCCGTTTTCCAAACCGTTTACTGTCATCGTATCCAATTATTTACGGTGATATGGGATTATCGTTTACAGTTAGCGTATAGTTACGGCGAACGTCTACTCTGATCTTTCTCGATCACCGTTTACGGGGATCGTAATTCATCGTAAGATTTCGTTTATGACGATAGTAAACGGTTATAAAATAGGTTCGCCGATTTTTGCCGTAATAAATAGGTATACGACCGTTTGGGGCCGTGGATGATTCACCTGGGTAATAAAGAAACGAACAAAAACAAACAACGAATGAGTGGCTATGTCGTCTAGCTCTGTAGCGAAGACGACCTACCTTAGAACCAACTATTCTCTCTACTAAAGTAAATCATCGATATACTATATATAGTATATACATGAAGATGACCAACGAGAAACGAAAGAGAAAGAAAACATAATACGGAGGCTGCTGGGACGATGTATAGCATCCACTAACAATACCCTTAAAGAACCAAAGAAATTCACCATGCAGTAATCTTCGGCAGAAAAAACAAGATCATGCCGAATGCATATGAATGTAAAGAAGAGCCATGGTTGAAAAAGCATGATCATAAGCGATCGTAAACAGAAAAATACGATAGTTTCCGGAGTCCGTGTATGGTAACCATTTTGCTAAGTATCTCTCTGTGAAACATCTTATCTCACAGTACACGGTTACGACGATATACGATCGTGATACTGACCAATCTACTACGGTAAAGTACGACTGCTCATGTTAGCATCAAGGTCGTGTCGGTTGTTTACGAAGTTTTTTTTCCTTGACTTGAGTATATATGGTGCAGGTTATTTCAGAATCTCGCTAATTTTATAATAGATTTAAGAGTTTTAGAATGACAACGATCGACAGTTTAAAGAGTGAATTGTTTATTTTTATTTTTATTTATCTAAGGATGCAAATTTATTCGAAGGTGTGTTTATATAAAGATTATGAAGATGCTAATAAAAAACAGAGTGTTTGGGTCAGTGCTTCATCACACTCACGCCCATATCCAAAATGCAATCACAGAAATGACCGATGAATCCATTCTTCCAGCTTATTTAATCTGAGTTAGTTATGTACTAGCTTCAAGTACTGAATCCCTAACTAACTGATAGGAAATCATCTCGTTTAATTCAGTACAAATTGGTAAGCAGAAAAGACTATCGAATCGATAATTTGTTTTATTTTTTGATTGTTACTAGTTGATGTCATCGAACTGTACTGACCAATTCAAAGAAGAAATCAAAATAGATTACTCAATGAAGTGTGTTATCTATAGATATAGTTCAAAATTAAAATCGACAAAGTCGTACTTGTAACTAATTAGTATTATACGTTTTTTATTCAACTCGGAAGTAACGCAACGATCAGAATTCAACATGTAAAATATGAAAGGAACTACATTGATCTGTTCTATTTGCTCCTACGTACGAGTTTTGAAAAGAGAATGGTTGAAATCATTTTCCAGCTTGTTCGTCGTTTTTTTTTTCGTTTATCTGGTATGATAATTGAACACAGTCCACTTTGTACATTATCTTGTTCTTTTTTTCCTTTTATTTACCTCTTACACTTCATTCTTGTGTAGTTCAACTTAGTTGCATAGTTGCCCGTCGTCATAGAGAGCTCGAGTTTTTTTGTATTAACTAGAAGACATAAGCCAAATCATTCGATAATTGTACAATGGAAGAAGATACCAAAGGCACAACAGCAGTTTTGCCAACATCATTCATAGCGGAGATTACGTTAATTCTCATGGGTTAAAGTGGTATTTCGGTAGTTCGTGTATTAGCATAGGCTATTTTCATTCTTTACGTCTTCTTGTCTTCAGCCATGGCTTATGCATTGGTTTACTGTCATTTATGATTTGCATTATTGGAATCTATGTTACTTTATACCATGATTACTTTCGTCTGAAATTATTTAAAAAACTTTTTGCATTCTTTACTGGACTTCAATTAGTTTTTATTGTTTATTTCTATTTGTTTACGAAACACAATACTACTAGTCATGAACGAGAACAGCAAAGTGCATTTATTGCATTAGATATTTTTTGGGTGTTATGTTCAAGTGCATTTATTGCTGTCTGCATTCATTTAAAACAGAAAGGATCATCTATTGAAATGTTTAAACTATAATCAATAGAATCTGTTCGCTATATGTTTTCACTCTTCAAGTAGGCATATATTTAACTTATTATGCTCAATGACTTGTATAATTTTTATATGTTCAGGTTAAATATCGTTAATTGTTTTAAATGCTCTTTTTACATCATCGCTAGCTTATACTTTCATGAGATCTTGATTCGTATTTCGATTACAACCATCCAGAATGTACATGAATGATCAGATGTGTTGGTCAGATTTCTTATTTAAATATGAAAAAACAAACGACAGATAAAACTCGTATTGTATACAAGTACGAATGTTTTTGATAACAATAAAGTTGTTCTACAGCAACTAATTTATCTTCACGTATGTATTAGCTGCATAGACATCATCGGTCTACTTTCATGCTCACTAATTCCGAAAGTGTAACAACATGAAAATCTCGTTTTTGTATGGCAGGTAACACTCTGTTCAGTGTCTCAATAGTTACCAAACGATCGTGTAGTATAACAATAGAGCCAGGAGACAATTTAGTTTTAATGAAGAATGAATTAAGTCTTGGATACGGCATCTGCGGGTCATAGGGGTAAATTGAACCTAGTACAAGTCGATAGCCAAGATCAGTACAAAGTTTTATCATCGTTTGATTAAAAAATCCTGAACCAGGTCGAAACCACTTTCTACTCAAAGATGTGTAATTATTAATTATTTGTTCTGTTTCAATTATTTGTTGTTGAAGTTGTTTTTTCGATAGACGTAGTGCCTGTTCATCTCTCCAACCATGATTTCCTACTTCATGACCATCAGCTTTTAAACGTTCGAATAAAGATCGTATTTGAGATGAATTCTCATATTTTTTTACATGTGATCCAATGATAAAAAATTTACATCGAGCATTGTACAATCGGAATATATCCAGTAAACGAAAGCTTATTGAAAGATCATTCATAATTGGAAAATCATCGATTGCGAGTACAATATATGGTAGACTAGACGGTAAATTAATATAGAATAGAACATCGAGATCAAATTTCGAGAGTGAATATATTACAAATCGACGTTGTACATACATAAGGAATATTAAAATTGAAATTACAATGAAACATATAGAAATTCGTATCAAGTACATCATACGCTGGAGAACCATTTCATCAGTCTAAACAAATAAAACATATATATATCTTATGCGTATTGATAGCAATGTGTACATCACTCTGGCTTATTGAGAGTATTTATTTCGAATAAAGAAAGAAGAAGAAAAGATAGTTTTAACAGCGAAAAAAACAAGCAAAAACATGAAATTGTATTTCGGTAATAATAATCTGAAATTTTCAGGTAGGCTCATTCAAAGAATGATTTATGTTTGTTGTCGATTGCGATGATTGAGAAAATATCTTTCTTGCCATATTTATTTCATAGAGAAGTTCAAAATCCGCAAATGATACAGCTCGACCTGTTGATGCATGATCGGAAAGATGCGTTGTTTGATGATTGTTTGTTGATATTGTTTGTGCTGTTCGTGAATTAGCCAGTACAACTTCTTCCGCTGTGTCATTGACAATAAACTACGATGTAAAAATAGAATTATGTTTGAATAACTGAACTACTGAACATACTTGATAAACATATGTATTATATTTTTGACCAAGACGACGTACACGAGCAATTGCTTGTAATTCAACAGATCGATGAATTTGAGGCTCGACTAAAATAACATGCTGAGCTTCCGTTAAATTAAGACCATTAGCTCCTAAGTATTTAAATGAAAACAGTAATAGAATGATTAGTTTAAACCGATATACTCAAAAACCTTTTCCAAGTGGCATAAGAAGAACAGTTACAGCAGGATCTTGTCGAAATTGTTGAAGAATTTTCGTTGACGTAAAGTGTAAATAAGAAATAGCATTAAGTTTTAGCGAAATAGCTAAAACATTGAGCACGTCAGTAAATTGTGAAAATACAAGAATTTTTATTGGAGGCTTTGGATTGTACATAGTTGTGGTAGTAATGCTCGTCGGTTGTTGTATATCATCATTCAGAAGATTAAGTATAAACGAAACAATAGAATCAACTTTTGTACCGTAACGACCTTGAATCTTCAAAAGTTCTTGGGTTTCCATTAGACGACGAAGACATGGAGACGAAATATCATCTGATGTTGAATTTTCTATGGATGACTTTTGTGGTGATGACATCGAGTTTTGATCTCGCCATTTAAGAACTGTAAAAGAATTAACTGGAATCTCACGACGGCCTAAAAACAAAACGTACTTATAGCAAACCGTGGTAGATTTAAGTGTACAACATCATCTAGCCTGTGTTACTCATCAGTGTAGCATAGTTTTGTTCTATCCCGTGGTTCGAAATACATGTCATCGTTCTGCTCTTACTCAAATGCCTAGATGTTTAATATTGAGGATGCTGCTACACTCAGAATGGCTTCCATTCGATGACTCTGAACTTTTCAAGAATTATTTTTTATTCCATTGCATGTTTGTTCAAAATTTAGTAAGGAATCTTTCAATCGTTTTTTCCGACATTTCAACTACCCATGTGAAAATTTCAGCGAAAAAGCTAGCTTAAACAGGCTTGAATTCGAGCTTAAAAAGCGCTTGCAAGCGCACATTTTAAGTGCCTTAAAAGTGCTTGGAAGCAGATATTTCAGCGCTTGTAAGGGCTTAGAAAACGAAAGCATAAAGCCCTTACAAGCGCACATTTTAAGTGCCTTAAAAGTACTTGGNCACGATAACGGCATCTCGTTGAAAAATGATAAAAAATGGAAGAATTGCTTGTGAAAAAATTGTAAGAAGATCGTACAAGATCTTAGAAGATTTAACTAACAGTTATCGTTCATAATATTTACTCGGTATGATTGAAGAAAACTTACAAACATCTTACTTTGCAATTCAATAATTTTCTTCATATAAGCCCCCTCACCCTCAAAAAAAGTCGATTTTCGTCAAAAAAATGAAAATTGAGATAACACCATCCCATGTGAAAATTTCAGCGAAAAAGCTAGCTTAAACAGGCTTGAATTCGAGCTTAAAAAGCGCTTGCAAGCGCACATTTTAAGTGCCTTAAAAGTGCTTGGAAGCAGATATTTCAGCGCTTGTAAGGGCTTAGAAAACGAAAGCATAAAGCCCTTACAAGCGCACATTTTAAGTGCCTTAAAAGTACTTGGAGGCAGAAACTTCAGTGCTTTTAAGGGTTGAGGAAAGGTAAGCTTTAAGCGCTTGAATTTGACCATTCGACTTCTAAGCACACAAAGAAAAGAAGCTTATTTCGGTATTTCCATGTGTTCCCATGCACATCTACCTATTTTCAAGTATTTCAAATGAATTTTTATGCATTACCAAGTATTTCTAAGTTTAGAAATACCTGGAAATACATATAAATACCTTCAGTAATACTTGAAAATAGGTAGAGGTGCGTGGAAACACATGAAAAGACCGAAGTACGCGTCTTCGTTCATGTTCCCACCATTATCAATACTACGCACACATCAACATTCATTTTCAAAACCATAGAACGACATACCAACACATATGACACATGGACCTATATTTAGCACTCACACCTATCCAATACCAAGACCTGCTTTCACTGCTCACACTAAGAGGAAAAGAGAACTTCTGTATTTTCTTATTTCGCAATTCATTAGAAATACTTTGAAATAAATAAACACACATTTTCTTCTTCGCTGGCACCCATTACATCCAGAGCTATCTAAAACACTCACAGGAGTAACTACACATAGATATCAACAAGAATTCGCAATATTGTACTACTTCTGCAGTCAACTAAACTCTCAAGATATTCTCCGACGTCAACAGTTGGTTTTATGATTTTTTGCATAGGACTGCTGTGAAAGACTCTTAAAATACATTAAGATTATGCACCTAAACCTATTGAACCTTTCTAGTGTAAATTTTTATTGCGATCCTTTCAGGTTGACTCTTAAGACCGTTGCCAAAAAGTAAAAAATGCTTTTATATAATAATATTTGATTGTTCTGAATTTAAGCTCCCGATATGATGATACATAATTGTGAATAATTTGTACCAAAATACATTAACGATCGTAAGTTTAGCTTGAACTTACATAAAACATCATGTTTCAAAACAGCAGAACAAATGCATGAGATCCCATGTAAAAACATACACTGATAATCAGATTGAAATTGATTGTAATCGAAAATTACCCTAAGAAACAAAATTAAATCGCTTTCCCCTGTAATATCCAAAATGAATTTCACGAAAAAATTTATGATAATCAATGCAGATTTAAGAAAATCGATTAAAACTTTTGTGATTTATTTCTAAAGACAGTTGATTATGATCAATGTCTTTCACATCACTTTTAATCGAAAATCATACGAAAAATCAACAAAATTTTGGTTTTTGGGGTTGGTTTGGATTATAATTGAATTCTAATCGACTGAAGGCATATGATTTTATTTGATTTCAATCTGATTATCAGTCTATTTTTTATATGGGATATTATGCTCTGAATTGAATATAAACATCTGAAATATTTGCATTAGAAGAAAATGAGACAGATTATTCTTAAAACATAGTTGTGATAAAAATAAAAATATAATTAAATTTTTCCTTCTGAGGATAATGCAATTTCGATTGTAATAAATATATGAATGGAATTTAATTTGAAATAAATATGAAAACAGTTAAGATTTTTAGTTGAGATCATTTTTTTTCTACTAATGATAGATGTCGCATTGTTCACTACATTTTCTATGCTGATGTATTAATGCATAGATGTTCTTCCATATGAATATGGGAGGAAGATATATTGAAGATGTGAATTACTTTCAGTTAATTTATTTCATTCTTTCTTGCGTACATTTAAACATAAAATTCTACAACATCTTTTGTTTTTTTTTCTTTATGTATAAATAATATACAATATTTTATCTTCAGATCATTTTCTCTATATTAATTCTTCGTTTAAATACAATTGTGTTATTATTAACTTGTTTTATTCATTTGATCAATATCGCACATTCTAAATCATGAAAACACAGTATATACTTGCAAAGACAAAGGATGATATTCTTCACATCATCAATTCCGACGAATTAATCATTCATCGAAATAAACATAAGCTGAAAATAGGTGATGAAGTCTCATGGAGTGGTAAGAGTCGAAATGAACGAGGTCGTGGAAAACGTATAGCTTTGGGTAAGTCCGACAAGTAATCAAAATATGTTGTTGAATATAGCTCAGAGTGTATAAACGAAAACATGCAGCTGATAGAAATTGAAAAAAATCACTCAAACATTATAGCTGTGATCGAAAATAAAGAATTTTATAGTGATATTTTTGTTGTTTCTGCATAATAGGTACTCAAGAACAATGCCAGGCGACAAAACAAGTTATTGAAGAAACTGCATCAACATCCAAATGTATGCCAAAACAGGAATCAATGCCTGCAGCCAAGCTATTGCCAACAGTCGATTCTTCATCCATGTCAAGTGTATTACCTCGTATTCGTCCATTAATGCCTATTGGAGAAGATGAAATGTCAAGTGCAACAACTATGATTAATTCAAAACCGAATGATTCTTCGAGATTGATCTCTGTGCCATCTTCTGTATCATCAATAACATTTACTTCTCCACCTGGTTCTACTATTTTGAGAAAACATTTTAAAGCACAAATGCTAAAGGATTCAGAATGTTCAAGTGATATAAGTTCTGAAGCAGCATTATTTATTGATGAAGAAGCTGTTGATGATAATATGGATGATTTACAAACGAATACCAAGGTTCATAGTGGTATACCAAAAGGTAAAACATCATCTCGAATACTGATAGAAAAATCATTTAACGAATTCATCGTTAAAATAACACTCGATTTACTCAAAAATAACTTTAAAGATTCCCAGTCAATTATGACACGAACTATATCACTGTTATTCGCACTGAACACTTTGATTTATGATGTTTAAATTAGATAATGTACTTTTACGAAAAAGAATTCAATTACTCACGTATATCTTGAAATAAATTTTACAAAGAGACATTTAATTCTAAAAAGGAGAGTTGAGTCTTTTCTAAGAACGTAATCGAGTATTTTAAGATTCAGCTTAACCAAACGATAAAGTTTTTAAAATCATAACTAAATAGCAAAACATTGTAGGAAAAAACTGATAGCACACATACGCTTTTGAATTTACTGGAATTTAAAAACTTAAAGCAATATTTTATCGCATTGAAATATGTTCTTTTCTAGATAATCGATTATCATGCTTAGGTAAACGTTCTCATGATGAAACTGAAGAACAACAAGCATCCATACAGAAATCTATGAAGTCGTTTAGAACATGGTCTACAAAGAAAACTGTATCGGAATCAGCACATGCAGCACTACTTCAAGAAAAGAATAAATTAGCTAATCAAGTTGAACGTTTTAAAACAACTTGGATGCGTAAGTTTATTTTAAAGTTCCTGTAATAAAACTACAAGTCAATTTTTTTAATATTTTAGCTCGACCGACAGATCCAAAAACAATAAATTTTTTTATTGAGGTTGGTCGATTACTATCAGGTGAAGCTGATCATGATGAAAATAACAATGATAATGAAAACACCAATACATTACAAGATTATTGTGATGCACTAAATATCGATTTATCAGAATTAAATACATTTTCACGATCAGAGTCAATTACAAAAACTTGTCGTCGGATCGTAAGTAAACTAGTTCCGAAAGAAGAGAGAGTTGGATATTCATGGAAAGAAGTTCCAGCTGCAAAACGAGTTGCCATTTTCGGTAGGAGAAACACTTGTTATGATATATTGTGTTATTTATTTGTCTTTAGATCTTGCACGAGTTCTCAATCCTGCCGAACGAAGAAAATCAGATGCAGAATTGGCAAGAGCATGCCGAAATGTTTTTGAAGTTGCTAATAGCTTAAGCCGAAAATTTGGACCAGCTCAAAGAAAAAGTGAAGAAAATGACAATGGTGATGATAATGATTGATGTTCATAATGTTCCATTAAGCAAGATGAACAATTTCAGCTGTACAGTCTTTAATATAATAACTAGTGCATTTTTAATGCTTTTTTTATTGTTATTTATGAGCATTTGTTTTTCAAAATATGTCGTTTGTTAACTAACAGCACTTGTATAGTGCTTTGTGAACATGAACTATACATGTATACATATATATATATATTTGTTATGTGGTGAAAATGGTATTATGAAAATAAACGAAATATAATGTTTTTGTGAAATAGATCGAAATCAACGTCTTCAAATTCAATATGTCTCGCTTTGTTCAATATCGAAAGNNNNTATATATAAATAGGAACACGATTAGCCAACGTTATGAAAAACGTGAATGAAGATACTGATACAAATAATACAGAAGCTGCAACAATCAACATAATTCCTGATATTGGCACAAGATCAACTAACAATAACCAGAATGAAAACATTACATCTGTTCCAACGGAATCATGGAGTTCAATTCTTGACAATGCTATGTCAGACAACTTATTGTATATTATGTATTACGAAATAAATTTTATTTTGTTGCCCTAGATATGAAATCGAAAAATCCTCTGTCGAAAGTGGTAGACGAATTGAAGCTATTGATATTTCAGTTGCTCTCATACTTCTCAAGTCTCGGCATCGTCTATCAAATAAATGCTTGTCGGATATTTTGAAGCTATTACGTATTCTTCGTGTACCTAATGTACCTACTAGTTTGTGGAAGTGCAAAAAGCTTGTGAGGGAGCAATCTACTGGCCATCTCCGTACGAAGAAACGGTCAATCTGTCCATCATGTGAGCATATGTCCGACGAAGTTAAGTGCTGTAGTCAGTGCAATATTGTTTATGATACAATCGTACCGACGCCATCCATTCCTGTTTTTTATCACTTTGATATTGGCTTACAATTAGAATCAATTCTTCTGCATACATCTGATCTAATCTTTCAGGACTTGTCCCTACCATCTTCTAAAATTATGCATGATATTCTCGATGGTTCCTTTTATCGAAATCACTTAAAACAAGAAACTGATTATTTTATAACACTAACGATGAACGTTGATGGGGTACAGCCAAATAAAGGTTCCGATGTTTCCATATGGCCTGTTCTAATGATAGTGAATGAAATTCGACGTAGCAAGAGATACTCTCTAGAGAATATCATTCTTGCTGGCGTTTGGCCAGGTTCAAAAAAGCCTTCGCGTGATGACATGGCAATATTTTTACGAAGTATGCTTTCATTCGACCTTTCAGAATGTGGATAAAATTAATTTTATTGTCTGATTATAATCACACGAGGTTGTGCTATATGTCCGACTTACTCCAGCAAATAAGTTTTCGACAATTTTTTAAATTATAACCTTATCTAATCAAATAATATTGCAGTTAGTTTCTTTTACAAGGATTGAGTCTTTTACAGCTTTTTAAATATATGAAGGGTCATAATATAATTTTAATGACAGATATTATCGATTTTTTGAATAATGATGAAATTTTCATGAAATAATTGACTGGTGGGCAATTAGAAGAGAATTAATATAAATATTTTCTCTCTTAAATTGTTAACTACCCCGTGCATACCTTTTTTTGAAAAATACATGAAAACTGCGCTGTTTTAGGTATAGTGGATGAACTAAAATGTCTTGAAGCTGGCCGTATGTTTCAGTTAAGATCAGCTGATGGTGGAGATATGAAAGAAATATTTATTAAAGTTTTTCTTATAACCTCGTGCTGCGACAAACCAGCACAATGTCTTTTGCAATGTCTTCCAGAACCTACGGCAAAGTTTGGATGTGGCCGCTGTGAAATCAAAGGTATGAATGTATGCGTTTCAGGATATGACTTGAAAGTTTTCTGTTGAATACAAAATCTGGTCCAATGTATACATATATATTATATATGAGATTAAAGCACAATAATCATTCAAACTCAACAAACTCAAAAAGAGATTTTTTCAATTTCAAATCTTTTAATACTATATTATCATATTGTATTTTTTTAATATAGAAAATCCAAGAACACTTAATAAACAGTTTTTCTTGAAAAGTAATATTATTTTGAAATAATATATTTATGATGCAAAGTATCTGTATCTATGCTCATGTTTCATTTTCAGAATGAAACACAGTTCCTTAGTATATTTTTCATCGATTTTAAAATAATTATTGTAATTTTATGATATAAAAATTAATCTTCTATACTATCTATAATTCAAGGAGATGTTGTTGAAACCGAAGGAGGTGGTCATGTAACCAGTTTCACAATTGATGCCAATGAACAATTGATTCAACGTTCAAATGAGCGATATGATGAGCTTCTTGAAACGATTAAGTTAAACAATGAAGAGCTAAAATCTCTCACTACTCGTCGTGATATTCGAGATGCTACGCTCAGACACAAGCAAAGTGAAAAGGGTATCAAACGTCCATGTATTTTACGCGAATTGAAACACTTCGACGTCGGACAATCATTTGTGGTCGATAGTCTTCACAACATCTATCTTGGTGTTTTTGTGAGTTTTATTGAGAATTGACTTTTGATTTTTTTTGTGTAGAAACGATTATTGAAATTATGGCTCAATCCATTGTACAAGTCAGAACCATGGAGTATATCTACAGACCTATCAAGTTTGGCTGTTGCTCTTAAGCGGGTGAAATTTCCTTCGACAACAACGCGCCATCCTCGATCATTACTTGACTACAAAAAATACAAAGCTAATGAATTACGAGTAATGCTGCTCTGTTGCTATCCTATTTTTGAGCAATTTATGCAGAAAAAATATTACGATCATTTCAAACAACTAGTATTAGCTGTTCACCTAGCTGAATCGCGCGCGTTAACCGAAAAAGATGTAGAAGCAGCCTACAATTTAAGTTATAATTTCTTGCTGCAGTTTCCTAATCTTTATGGCAAACGACATAATGTTCAAGTCGTTCATTCACTTATGCATCTTTCAGAGAGTATTCGTGACTTTGGGCCACTTACAAATTATACAACATTTAATTTTGAGTCACTTCTTGGTAAGTAACTTTTAATTGAATGAGTAATGTGCTATGCTTATATTCTAGGTCTTCTCACACGTTCAACCAAAAGCACATTTCGACATGCTCTCGAGATGATGAACAACCTGCTGTATCTAAGAGATGCCTATCTGCATCTAAGAGATTCTGAGATATGTGCTTCTCTAGGAGAGTTTCTTCTAAGTTTAACTAATAATTGTAATACTACAAATCAATCATCACCTTTGATCCAAGTACAACATTTGTTGAATATGTCTGATCCAAGAATTACTGAATTGTTTTCTGGTACAGTCCAATTTTATTCATCGGTATTCATTGGCCGAATTAAATTTACTACCAGCAAGTATTCTCGTAAGAAAAATTCGGATGATTCCTCTATAGTTTATCGAGTCGGTGACGAAGTTCACTTTGGTCGCATTCATCGAATATTTACGGTTGATGGTGGCAATGTACTTTTTCAAATCTTTTCACTTGCATCTTCTACTCATTTTACATGTGAAACTGCAGATGAAGAATATGATTACAATGAAATTGAAATGGGTATGATATCTTCTGGAACAGCTGCATGCATCATCAACGCAAAACAGATCATCGAGAAATGTGTCTTTTATTTACAACCAAACAGTTATGCAACTTTTGTTCGATATCCAAATTTGGTGGAATCGTCATAACCACACACTGCACTTTCTTCCATTATAATCGCAAATAAATAAACAACTCTAGCAGCAAATGCTTATTACTTCTACATAGGAACTGCTTCATTAGTACTAGATATCAACAGAGATCACAATGAGTATTTTAAAAGAATTTCGTCTGTCAAATTTTCTTGAAAACAGTCGTGACTTAAAACACTCACAAGTGACTTGGGCAATAAGTGTTTCAAATCGTTGAAATTAGAGAAAATATACAGCGCTTTTAAGCATTTTAGATAATAAGTGCTTGGTAAGACTTAAATTTGATCAAATTCTCAGCACTTTTAAGTGATTTAAATAATAAGCGCTGTTCAATGTTTTACTACAAGCAACTTTCCAGCACTTTTAAGCGATTTAGAGCATAAGCGCTGATAATCAATTTGAAAATCTAGTTCTAAGCAAAATGAAGTGCTTAACTAAAGAAAGTGCCTTTCAGCAGCTTTAACTAGGCCACATAAGCGCTTTTAAGTTGCTTGTATCAGATTAAGCTACTCTAAGCCTCTTAAAAATAGCTTACAATGGACAAAAATTTCACATGGGATGAGGTGATAGCCCATGTTCTGCTCTTTCAGAATCACTATAGTTTCTTTTCCAAAGACTATTTTTTGACCGAAATTTTTAGTGATTTTTGAGATGTCCTCAATGTCAAAAACGATTTTTTTTTAAAAATTAGGTCTTTGATCCCTAGTTACTGATTAATTCATTAATTAATCAACTATTGATTAAACACGCAGCGTGCGCAAAATTAAAAGTTACGTAGGACAAGTTAAGTCTGTTTCCTCAAAAACCGCGTGAATATTGCAGAAAATTTAAAAAAACATGAAACAATTTTCGAAATATGTTTTTGTTTTTCTCAAAATCATGTCTTTCCATTTTCCATCCTACTTATTTTGCCTTCAACTATGTTTTTTCGAAATTTTTTTCTACCATTCGATAGAGCATACAAAGGCGCAGGGCATCGCGTGCTCCGATTTTTGAAAAAGCTTTTTTTATATCCAAAAAAAAAATCGCCTACAAAATTCACTTGCAGTTTTTTGGCCTTTTTTCAAGGACTTTGAATTTTGGCAACGTTTTTGGCTTACAGAATGGACTTTTTTAAAATCAAAGCACGAAATGCCCTGCATCTTTGCATGTTGTATCGAATGGTAAAAAACATTTTTCGAAAAAACATAGTTGAAGGCAAAATAACTAGGATGGAAAATGGGTCATGTTTAACCAGTGTTCACTTTATAACTTCCTTAAACTTGCATATTTCTGGCTGAAATTTTCATCGTAGGCTAGCTGCTCCAGTTCTAACATATCCTGAGAATTTCAGCTGATTTGGACTTTCTTTGACGAAAATCGACTTTTTAGTGTGGGACATAAGCCGCTAGTGTGAATCTTCGTGATTCTTGCTTTGGAATTCTGACAAAGTCTGATGCTCAGAATCTTCCAGAGCTATATGTAATCGTATACGATCATGATTTACACTTGTTTTGTACCCATCTTTTTAACAATACATTTATGCATTTGAATAAATGCTGCGACGGTTGAAAATCACTTATTTTCAACGCTTTGACTTTTATTATGACAAAAATGAATATTCAGCACATGAATCAAAACACTAATCGAATTCAATTTATCAGTCGATAGGGTTTAGCTGTATGGGTAAGGAAAACTATGCTGTGTATAAATGAATAAGATTTTCTACTAAATAAAACTCGTATACATCGGGTACGTGCGGCACTTGAATAAATGGTTGTTTTTTTCACTGAGACTGGATCAGCAATAAATTAGTATCGGTGAATTTTATGAAATGAATTTTTTTATGTAGATTAATCTGAAAAACGTCGTCAGCAGATGCGAATACATTTTAACAAATAAATACTTTTGTTTTATTTAGATAAAACTAAACAACATTCTTAACAGGTTGATTTCAATTTTATAAAATAACTGTCTTTCAAATCGTGAAAAATTTGAACAACATCGTCTAAAGGTTAGAGTGACTTTTATTGAATAGGTCATACAATTCTTTATTTTCATGACCTTCTAAAAATCTTACAATATCTTGTAGACAGATTGTTTGACCTGAGAAGAAAAATGGACCAAAAGTAGATGTGAACGGGCAGAAAAATCGTGTATCTGCTATTGTAAAAGATATCAAATACTACTGGTACACGGCTGCTATAGAGCATCGTTATGGATGGCTTACCTTACCGAATACTCTACAGGCAAATACGACCGTCTCACTGCTCGTGTTAAAAATAGATAATACGCCACTGTGATGAACCGTATCTTCATTGCAAATGACAGTAACCACATCGAATAAAATCGTTTTCTGCCATAAATGACGCCGTTATGGTCTCCGTTTTAACTGGTTTACTTAGGGACAGTATCTCATTTTCATTTGATTATCAACGATTATGAGAGAAGAAATTCGATCTTAATTATTAATCATGGTTAATCTTGTCAATCGATTTTCTAGGTGTCAGAAAAAGCCAGTAAGATAAATAGAAAACTAAATGAGTCAGACTAACGTGTGGTATTTTTATTGGAATATCAATTGTTATTATAGCTACAGTGAATAAAAGGGTTGTGCTAGTATTGATTAGGAGAGCAGTTCTAGAACAAACACGGTAGACACGATTATGAACAATATACGAGCTTGTTACTCTAATGACTGGAATGTTCCCTCTGGTCATAAGACAGAGTGAAGATATCCTTTCTATGGTACTGTGCTTAATACGACTGCTTGGTCAGCAGGAAATGCATGGTTCGATTACATGCGAATGGAAACTATAGTTTTTGTCCGTTCTGTTGTCATACATTACTTTGCTATCTCACTCATAACACGTGCAAAACATGATTCACATCAAATAATCGGTTTAAAATTTGATTTTAATAGATATCCAGTTTATTGAAAACATGAATTATGTTGCATCGTTTTCAAAAACTAGCCATGAAGTGTAACAAATGAGTTCGATCAGCAGGAAGTACATATGAGATGTGTACGCTCTAAAATAAGGGGCCTTAAAGAACCTTTTTAGGTTCTGTCTCTTACCCAATCGCAGAATCCCCAAAAATTGGTTCTGAGCAAGAGAAAAAGGTGTCCCCGAGAGTACTTGAACTCATTTTTTGCGAAACACGAACTGAAAGGAGTTTTGACGTGTTTCGGGTAGAAATTTTACGCCCCCCCCCCCTCACAGACCGCTACCGACAGGTGATTTCTCCATCACAGGCGGTTATCGAATGGTGATTCCCCGTTACAGACAGCTACTGACAAGGTTGACGATCGTCGCAGAAGTGATAAATGGGGTCCAAAGGTATCACTGAATGTCATCGATCTTTGGTACAGGATTAGTGAGTATAAGCTACTAATTTCTGATGAGAATATATTTGCTGCTTCTTTAGTGCATCTCTAGAGGCTCACTGAGAAATGATGTGTAAATGGCTGCCAGGGTTTATGAAAGAAAGTAAGATTTTTGTGGCTGTTGAAAGCAGTTACACCGTGTTTCACATTTTTAATCCAGGGAGGGATTGCGCTAACAGCTTTTCTCTTACAGCATCATTTTTAGGAGGTTCTGCGATCGGGTAAAAGACTAACCTAAAACGTTTATACAAAACTCCTTTAATTTTTAGAGAGTAAAACCTGGAAGATACAAATTATAAAAGAACTTTATATACAGAGAGGAATTATATAGTAAAATAGTATAATTATTCAAACAGCTGAGAAATATCCATTAAAATGTTTCAATTTATTTACATGAATTTCAATTTTCAATTGATTTTAATCCATTAATGTTATAGTTGCGCCATCTCAATAAGAATCAGTTTATATTGCAGCTTCATCTTTACTTCATTTTTCAGAATTCAGTTTAATGACAGCTTCATGATTTCTTCCCAAGGGACTTCGAAAAAAATGATGCAACATTATGGTTAAGCGTTCGAATATTGAGAAGAGTACTAAGCGTTCATGTATGTGGTTGAAGTTGATTAACAATTCATTACAGATTTTAATTAGTTAAGATGTGAAAAGAGATTAAAATAGATTGCTAATAATAGAGGGAAGCAAATTAATAAGTAATAAAAGATTGAAGCAGATTAACAAGAATTAATAGATTCTAGGAAATTAACAGGTTTAAATCGATTGGATAAGATTAATACTGATCCAAAATTGAAACAGATACTTAGAGTGTAAAAAAAGACGAAAAACTTTCTTATAATTGACTTTTCCATTTTTCATTGCATGGAAAAGGGCTTCATTCAACTTTATTTCATCCCACCGATAATATCCAAGAAAAATTAAAATTTTAATCGATGATACTCAAAATTATCTAGCAGAATTTGTACTGTGATTATGCTCAAAGGCATTTGAAATTTTGATCGAATTTAATAGCTGAAACGTTTCACTGAGTATCCCAGTGAGTAACAGCCTGTGTTGTGCAATTTATATTTACATCAGATGTTTCCAGTAGGGTTTTCAATCAACGATACAATAAATTAATGCCACATTATCGTTTCCGTAACATTAGAGTGATGAAGTATCTTTTTGCGTATTCTCCACTCGTTCAGAGAGGAGTAATGGTCTGACCGACTCTCACTCGAAAATACAAGATACTCGCAATTTTTTTTCATTTTTTTTTTCATTCAATGCATTAATGTCTGTATCTATCACTTTGAAAAGTAAGCTAATATCGACTTTTGGCACTATCATATCTTTTGGGGGAAAACTAGAAAATATACCCTGTGAAAGATGTGCTAGCTTACGTTTCAATGGATCATGGGGATTTTTCGTGCTCCATATCAGAAGATAGAGAATTAAAAGCTGAACAAAATGAACTATGTCGACATAATATAATGTCTAACAACTCTGGTGTCATTTAGCTAACACGAGTCCAAGGAAGGGGGGAGTCATTTTCATCATTTCAAATAAAACAGTATATTTCATGCTGTGCTTCAGAATCATGAGACCCCATAATTAATTTTGCATGTGTTGTACAGTTTGTTTTTCTCTACGAAATGTTGAAAACATATTTGAAAAAGCGTTTCACTTGATACAAAAAAGGGATTACATTTCTTAATTTTTTTCTGGTGTTTGATAGTTTTTCAGTAACATATTAACATTTTTAGCAATTTTCATTGTCATAGCATTATGATAAAATGCAATAAACACGATATTCCGAATCGGTATAGAAAACTGCATGTAAAAATATATGTTTTAGCAAGCGGTTTTGCCTCACGAAAGGGTATTATAAGTTTCATGCAAGTTTTTGACCAAAAAGCAGGATGTGCTTAAATCAAGAGAGAAAGACTTCCTCTATCCAGGGGCACATATACTATAAAGTTCTGTTGTGCACCGATGATTTCGAAAATTATCGCCGTATTTGCTGTTGTGTAAGTTACTACAATCACAAATACTTTTTATTGAAACCTCATGTTCTCTATGTTGTTCCCCACATCCACTCATATGATCATTCCGTACTGAACATAACTTAATGCTAACAAAAATAATGATACTTTATTTTTCGAAAGTGATGAGTGTAATTTTTAAGATGAAGTTTTGCTCCTTCATCCCCCTCCCCGCGTATGCCACCAAGTACAGTGTCTTTCATCAAAAAATCCTTAGGAACCTCCATTCTCATTACAGATCTAACCATCCGGGATCAAAAAAGTTGTTAACACAATCCCCGCGGAACTCAAATGAGAAACACGATAGAGCACTCATGTTTCTATTCCCGTAGAAAGCTTTTCCAGAAATGTATATTGGAAAGTACTTCATCTTTGCTGACGTTACAATATGATTCATCAACAAGAAAATACTTTATAGATTTTCCAACTACGTAGATGTTAGTTGAACATGAAATTGGATAGTCCTGTGAAGCGGTATGTATCCGTCTATGATGAACAATCAATTGTTTAAAGAGTAATTAGTTCTCCCATTATTTATTATTCTAAATGTCTGTGATGGCCTTTCGGTGGAGGAGGGGGAGGGAGGACGTCTAATTTTGACTCGGTAACGTTTTAACACCCCATTCAGATTGTGTTTCAAAGTACGGTTGTATACAACAGCATATTTCGTCATCAAGTTTAATACTTGCAATAATAAAAATACGAAATTGAGGAAAAAATTAAGAAAATACATAATAATAGGCGAATAGTTATAAATAAACCATAAGTGAGACCCTCGTTAGAATAATATCGAAGTAAATTCTTGGTTTCACACTTTCAATGTTTTTTATCAGTAATATAAAGAAGCTGAAGATCTTATGTGAGTTCCATATTTTGGCCACGTAAAAGCTATACTGACAAACGTTTTTGAGCATATCGCTGTCCCCATACACATGTATCCTGTAAGAACTGAGATGTTCGTTCCATTCCGATGAAGTCAAAGTGAACTCTTGTAGATTAGAAAAAAGTGCTTCGTATCAGTAGTTTCTGAAGTGTTTAATCAAATAGTTTAAGTCAAGGTGAAATTGTAACATGGATTAAAACTTAAAATCCTTGTTTTCGAGCGTAGAGAATGAATCATAGTTTGCATAATTTAGGCCTTCGTTGATTTAGAGAACATGAAACGATCATAAGATAAATCTAATTAAAAACTTATATAAGCGGTGTCAATCTGTATAAAGAAATGCATGTTTCAGTTGATTGTGCAATCAACTGAAACATCGGTCGCAGTAGCTTTAAAGAAAGTGATCTGCTATCGAATAGCATAGGCCATCATTCATACAATAAGTCAAGAGAAGTCTGAGATCATTGCTTGTTTAAGTCATTGAAAATCAATGAAAAATAATAGACATTAAATTTGTTCCACTGCTAATCATTGCTACATCCTATTTTTCAAGTTGATTGATTCTAATTGATATCGTGATTAGAAATCAAACTAAAATAACGCTGTTTGAATCAATTTTGAATCATCAAAACTAGTCAGGACCACGTAGATTTCAATGGAATTTTGTGGAACTTGCGTTGTTTTTGATGAGAATAATACTGACCTGAAGTTTGAGTCGAAGCTCTCCCACAGGGCATTAGTAATCAAGTGGTTAGAAACCAAACATTATTGAACAAGTTTGCTTAGCATTGGTATTGAGTTGGAAGAGAGAACAAGATTAAAACTATCAACTGGATTCTCTTTACAAAGAGAAGAATGACAAAAATAATAACAATATTTTTCGTCATTCTGAAACACTTGATCGCTACTATTTTAAATACTTAAGGCTCTAGTTTTGAAGCAATACCATAATATCACTATAATTAGATAGTCATTGATATGGTGGTAATATTATTGATCCAGTGAAGTCAGAGTTGGACTGAAGTCTACCTATATCAGCAAGCTGCTGTTATAAGCTCAAGAAAAATCAAATATTGTATGCCAAAGTTTGTTGACGAAAGCATTATAAAACGCATCGTAGCTTACCTCAAAAATAAAATTCATGAGAGTGGTAGATAGGGGCATCAGCCTTCCCGTTTCATATCAACAGGAATACATCTCAAAGTTGTGCCTTCTAGCATTTTTCAATGAAAGATGGTTTGAATAATTTGCTGCCTTGCCTTTTAATGCAAAATCGTTCAATGTAATCCATTCTATAAATGGGCTCACATCTCCACTTTCTTTTCACTAACAGTAATTTAACTTATTACTGTCGCTGTAGTACTTTTTATATCCTTTTATATGAGATTTTGATAGGTTTCTCCGTCTCAAAAACGGGAAGCTAGAGATACAGTGGTTTCAGATAAAAACATAAATAGTAGAATCTTTTCTCTTCTGAATTCCAGTGACAAAGAACGCGTATTTGGTTCCTGATTTCAGGAGCGTGAGCGTACCCTGTGTTTTCATTTCGAGGAATGTGAAAGGCATGAACATCTCCTTTACACAGATATGTTAAGTATATATAAGCCTAGGTATGTTGAAATGATCCTATTAAAAGGCATTTGCAGATGAGCTCACGTTCCTGGAAACGTAAACAGCAATATTATAGAAGCAGGTTATTGTACTAGTTGAACTGAAAATACTACCAGCAAATTGACATTCATCGTTTTCAGTGGAATGCGTCTGAAAAACAATCAAAAGCAAATCATTTTGGTGTAGAAAGCGTAGCTGTAAATAGAAATAAACTTTTGGTTTATAACAGTGTTAAATAAGTTGAATAGGGCGATAAAAAAGTTATTAGTATGAATCTGAACGTTTTCAAAATGATTAAGCTTCACAGTGCGCGTATAAGCGATAAAATGATATCCTTTTGACTTATTAGTCCATTTGACACTACTTTGAATAAATTATACTGAAATATCTGACAAGATATCGCAAGTTTATAACAGTTATGGTTTACGAATTTCGCAGCTTGTTAAGATTGTCACGTTTTTACATTGTTTCTTAGACCGTAAATGCCACGTCCTCCTGTTTAAAACGACAAACAATTTAGTATTCACATATCAATGTATCATAAAATGTTAGCAAGTGTTACATGGAATGCGTTCTCTTCTTAAGTAACTGTATGAACAAGAGTGGGACGCTAACTCATTTTCATTTCGGCTTTTCACAGACCACATGTAATAAAATCTTTTCGTTTTACTGTAGATATGCCAATAGTACTTGCGTGTTTTAAACTTTAAAAAAAGCTTTTATAACACTTCACTTTTTTCTTCTATGCAGGAAACTATGGAATTTCGTGTTTTCTCAGAAAATGAGTTACCTTTTCAATAGTATTTGACTTAAATCAAAATAATACCGAAAAATTAAATAAAACTAGAACAGAAGGCGTGGTTTTAACGAATATGTAGACGAGAGTATTTTGATTGTGCCAGTATAGTTTTCAACAGTATAATTGCAATAGAAGATGAAGAGATGCTTGAGTATAATGTATTTTAAACACTAGTAGTTAGAATACATATGTAATTAGTCCCAAAAATTCATGTAATATATGAAATATAAAGAATGTTTGACACGACAACTTTCTTTCAAACAGTGATCTTGGATTGAAAAAGACACAATATTATAAAAAGAATACTCTATAATATATTTCAATCATTCTAAATTTTGAAAATTGTAATCAACAGATTTTGGTGTGCTCTTTTCAAGAATTTTGTTCTCAAGTGAATCTATCGCATGTAATGGATTTATTGGCCCGATGAAAGAATAGATTGTTTTTGAGAACATTCTATGATGCCAAGCAAAAATATCTGAAGATGAAGCGTCTTTGTTGTCGAAAGAAGATAGTCCAAATTTCATAGCTAACATGAAGGAGAAATCCTTGTCGTAACTTTGATTATTCTTAACAAGATGAAAGTTTGTGGGAAAATATTGTCCCATAAGAATTTCAACTTTCAACAAGTTTCTTTGCTCTTAAGTTCTGTGTCCCCTAATAGTTTATCTGTTTAAAACGAAATTTTAACAGTCGAACTAACCTTTCCAAGGCTATTAGTTGTGAAAATATAATCACAATGGATGGAAACTCATTTTTCAAGATTCTGCTGAAACAGGTCATAGTTCACATATAATGTCTGTTAGTGAGTGAAGTTAACACTGTAGGCATGACTATTGCTGTTTCAGCCTAATCGAACAAGAGATACACATCCTCAAATTAACAATACTTATTCGCACAGCAAAATTTATGGTCGGAATGTGAGTTCGAGGGTCGATCTTCTGTGCAACCATCCTGATTGTGTCCATGTCACATCCATAGCCGGGTATATCTTAAAGCACATTTTGTTAACTTGATATTTTTGTGCGTTTTTCTTTGTTCATGCATCAACCTATCTAATCAGATTAGGCGTTTCTGATTAAGATTACATTCGAAATACGATTAATCTATGTGGTTCAAAATAAATTGTACCTTCTAAACGATTTAGCTAATGTAACACATAATTTGATTAACTTGGCTGTTTAGACTAGTTCAAGTGAAACTAAAGTAAATTTGATATATTTAACAGATTGGCATGCTATTTGCAAATAACTTGTGGTATAATAGTAAACTAACAGAAACTGATTATGATTTATAAAATTTAGATTAGGGATGCACCAATTTAACTGGGTTTGATTTAGATTTTGATTTCACTAGATTCGAATTTGGGTTTGACTGATTTTGACTTAGATTTGACTAGGGATGGCACGTTACCTTTACGTTCCCACGTAACTGGCAATGTTTCGGTAACTGTCTCCAGCAGCCAGCCTAGAACCCTACGATTCTCAAGCCCTACTATACGTAGGTATCCTAGAATCCTCAAGTACTATCAGTGGAAAAATTATTTTTCCAAAAACGTGTTTTTCATGCACAAATAGACTTTTTGAGAAAAGAATTTCAAGAGTTTTCAAAAAAATTAATTTTTTCTCAAAATTTCGATTCCTGCATGAACAAAATCCTTTTCAAAAATGGGACTTGAGTACCATATGATACCTATTTATAGTAAGGCTTGAGGATCGTAGGGTTTGAGGCTGGGAACTGAAGAGAGTACCTAACCATTATCAGTTCCCTGGGAACGTAGCGGCTACTTCTCACCCCTAGTCAAACCTAGCCAAATCTACGTAAAATCCAGTCAAATTCAAACAAAGAAGTGGATTTTGGTTTGACTAAATTTTGATTTGATGCATGCCTATTTCAGATTCATAAATAAAAAAATAAAGCAATCGTTCAAGCGAAAGAATGAAAATTGGCGTTCTTATATCATCTTATGAGAATAGCAACTCTCCTTTTGAAAAGTACGATCAATATCAAGATCCATCGAGATATGTCGCAAAACATGAGTTTCACTTACGGTTTATTACTAAAGCTGATGCCAAAAGCCAGTTAGACGATATAAAAAAAGAAAATTTCGATATTCTCATTAACTTTTTGTGGGGCGAACATTATGACAAAGTCGCTGGTATAGATGCCGTTGTATATGCGGAAACTCTAGGAATACCGATCATCGGAACCAGTAGCCGATTCTTATCTCTATCCAAAATTGATTTCAAATTGGCTGCATCAAAATATGGTATTCTTACTCCTAGATACAATGTCATTAAATCTGCAGACGATATTGTTACGTTAGAGAAATTTCCCTTAATTGTCAAGCCGGCAAGAGGATGTGGTAGTTTGCTTATGACTGAAAAATCTGTTTGTAATGACGCAAGTACTTTAAAGACTGAAATTAATAGACTATTGAAAATTGCTGAATGTGAAATATTAGTTGAAGAATATATATTTGGCCGTGAATATTCAGTAATGGTGATTGAGAATAGTGATGGTGTTTATGCGCTTACTCCTATTGCATATCATTTTCCCGATCATTTTCCGCCCAACGAGCAATATTTACACTTCGACAATAAATTCAAATTGGTTGATAGCGGAGAAATCAAATTTAAATTAGCCGATACAGCGGATCCGTTAACGAATCGTATAAAAGAAGTCGCATGCAAATCATTTAATGCGCTTCATGTACACGGTAGTGGATACGCACGGGCCGATTTAAGAGTTGATGATAGAAATAACATATACGTTTTGGAAATGAATCATACGCCTGCATTTTTCACTCAAATCGGAAATACTTTTGGTGATGATGATGTCATATTACAATGCTTTGAAGGTGGCCACGAAGCACTTATGGATCAACTTATTCAGGCAAAATTGAAGCATGTTGGACTTGGGCAAATCTATGACAAGATTGCAGCCGAGTACAACAGAAAGAATTGTGATTGCGACATATTCAAAATCTTCAAAATGGTTTGTGAAAAATATGATTATAGCGGAGATGTTTTAGACCTTGGATGTGGCACTGGCCTTCTTGGAAAAATCATCATAGAATGTGGGCACAGTTCAAATTTTACTGGTGTGGATCTTTCAGCTCAAATGACAGCTCAAGCTACATTATACTCGAAGATATATATAGGTCCAATGGAAAATATAATATACGATATTGGTGATAGAAAATTTGATCATATAATCAGTATTGGTTGTCTTCATTTCTTAAATAATGTAGTCTTTGAACAGACGCTAAATCGTATGTTTGAAATGGCCAAAAAATCAATAACCATTAGCATTGAAGAAATAACTGATGAATATAACGAACTTCTCAGAAAGAAGGGATACGAAACGGGTTACAGTTACAACAACAAGTGTGTCATGGAGAGTTTCGAAATTCCTGGCCAGTGGGTACTTGCTTACTGTAAAAGGGAGCATCTCTGGACCTCTCCAACTACCGGTATCGACATTTATGGTTCAATTTTACGTTTTGAAAACCACTCTCAGAAAAACACATAAATGCGATGTCTTTGTTTTATTTCAATGCAGACAATAACTAACATGCGTAATCTTTAGTATTAGTTGATTGCATATCGAAATTATTCATTTTTTCATCCGAAATACATTTGGAATCTATCCAGGCATATTTGTAAAGTTGCGTGCAATCACGATATGATAAATAAAAGAAATTATTAAGAAGAGTGTCAATGGGTGCGAGTGTGGATAGTGTGGATGTGCGCTTTGTTCGGACGTGGGTGTGGCTGTGTGATTGTGTTTAGGTGTGAGTGTTGGTGTAGATGAGGCTCTGTGTTAGGATGTCGGTTTCTATTTTGGATGTGGGTGTTGCTCTGTGGTTTGGATGATTGTGTAGCGCTGTTTTGGGTTTAGGTCTGGATTTGTATGATAAGTAATTCATCGATCACCTACAACCGTACTCTCACCCACCTTTTGCATTGGTGATTTAGTGTTGCGACTGAATTGTAAGACACTATGGACTTGTTCAGATGTGTGTGAAGGACATTTTTCGAAAAAATGATTTATCTTAGTGGATTTTCAAGACGTTTCAAACTATATGCCTGACCGTTGTGGCGGACATTTTAGAGTTACCATGGTGGCCTTCATTTTTTGTTTTTAGTTTACATGGGTCAGTCGAATGCAACCGCTTTCTAGTTAGGAATAATAAGTAATTCGTTGTACCCACAACTGTTTCCTAAGTGCAGAGAAGGTTATAATGAATAGATTAATCTGTTGCCTTCTGTTGGGCTAGAATATTCAACACTGAAAATGTAAGCAACCTGGTTTGACCATAGATCATTCTGATCAATGCAAGAAGTAGTTCTTTAGCGAGATCAAGTATCAATATGGGCATTTTATAGAAAAAAGCGCAGGCAAAGTTTTAGGGATGAAAAAATGAAATAGCGTGCTTCATTTTTAGTTAGATTTTAAATAACAACTCATTTCTTGAGAGATTTTCAGATAAGCTTTCATGAGATTGACGCATATTTCGGAAGAGTTTCATATATATGATGAAAATGACTTGTGACATGTTGCAATTTGATAAATCTTGAAAGTGTTTATTATCCATACTGTTTTCATTACACCGAGGGAGGGAGCGTGACTCCTCGGATGTATGCTCCAAGTTGACTAAATTTTGACTCCAACCTGACCCCACTCAGACTTGAACCTAACTCGACCCGGAGCCCAAGTTGACTTGAAGCTGACTCAAAAACCTTTTTGGAGTTAAATTAGTCACGCTTTTCCCCCCTTGAATAAAACTCATCACTGCACTTGCTATTACTCAATTTGAAAAAAAGAACCTGGTACGAGTTTTTAAATAGCATAATCCAAACGGTTCAAGTGAAGCAAAGTAGTATCTACATTGTAGTCGACAGATCGAGCTCAATACAGATATGATCTGGTTTGAGATTGCATTGAAAACCAGCCTAATTCAACATAGTGACTGTGAAATGCCTAGTTTAGGCACTAACATTCGGAAAATTCTGACCTAATTCAAAAGGTTCGGGAAACAAACGTATTCGAAAGTATTATCATTGAACTTGCAATTGTATACAAATAATTAACTAAATAATGAGAACACTCATTTTTTTCAAAAGTTATTATCTATCGAAATATCTAACACCTTAAATGATGCTGATCCTTCATTGTGGAGAACAATTATTACAAAATCTTACGGCAACTATGCCCGAAGAAGTGCGGACAGTCTCTCACTGATGCTGTTGTACTCTAATAAAATAAACTACATAATATTGATTCTCGAATTTTCTATGGTTTTGTATGATGAACGATCATTCTCGTTAATTCTAATTGATGTTAGGAACTTTTGTTACTAGAGTAAACCCAGCTCAACTACTTTTGTTTGTTGTCTGAAATTTAGATTAAGTGTATAAGAAACTTTCAATCTTATATTAAGTGAAAATATCTTTTTTTGAAGTAATCAAGTCGATTTTTTTAAAATTTCGTGATGACTCAATAAAACGGAGAACAATGATTGTCAAAGTGCATACTTAATTGGTTCTGCTATATGAATCAATTTTACATCGTGCATTATGGCACGTCTTGTCTTTTGCCGCATATATACAGTCTCCCAAAGTCTATGATGAACACTGAACAGTAGTACGTGTGTTAAAATATTCGTTGTTCTTGCAGTCACACTGTTCTGATCGATCTGAGACAAAGGGGGAGGTGGGCGCAGCCGAGTTCTTCGATGAACAAATTGAGCTTCCATAACTGCTGTGTTCATATTCAAAACAGCGTGTTGATTTTGCCAAGGTTGACACACGGATGTTGTTTGATAAATTTCATACGGTACTTTTTTCTGAACTAAAAATCGATGAACGGAATCTGTATGTATGTGTTTTAGACAAACGTACAACAAGTCCTGTACATAGGCTTGGTATTAATCAATCATTATTTCCATTCGATATCAAATGATTGTTTGGAGAAATATGATCTGTTCCTATATACTATAAAGAGTGTGAACGATTCTCTCAATTCAACCATTAACGATTAGAATTGACCATTATGAATAAAAATTTATACTTTTTCAATTTTATTCCCTTTATTTTAATTGATTTCGATGGAATATGACTGCTAGAACGAAGACATTATCTAATACAATATTAATATAGTAGTGAACTCCTAAATATACTCTAATCAATCAATATAGATAATGGTTACGGTTCATTTCTTATGAATAAATAACAAAAACTAGCAGTAAACATATTAAATTGTCTCATATGTCAGATATTTATCCTACGCCATTGTATACAACACAATTGTCTCGATGTGTATATTCTGATGAAAATATTTGACGAATTAGCATGTCGTTAATTCAAGGGGGAAACTAAGAGTTGTGAGTTTGTGATTTAAAATGAGTTTCAGCTGATTTCAATCAGTAATTTCCCGTTTGAATTTTTCCAAAATATCTACTAAGCGATATGAAACGAATAATTCGGATTAAAAACGTTTAGACATTGTATTACACTGTGTCTGGAAAATCCAAGGTAGACAGACTTGTTCAAGTTTCTAATATTCATAAAAGTAATAAATAAAACGAAGGAACCTTTTGAATTGAAGAGCAGTTTTTGCTTTGCTTTGATAATACGGGATGTATTTACATAAAGATCTTCATGTTTGATTTAGTTTTGCATACTGCCGACAAAACAAATTTTTACAAGAAATATGAATAGAAACAAACCAATAGACAACATAGCATTGACCATTTACAAGAAATAAAATTTTTATCTCATAAATGAATTCTCAATGCATGTTATGTTTTAGATGGTCGTCAATCAAACCACAAAGTATTTCTTTCGTTATAGGATGTTGTAATGCTTCAACGGCTCCTAGAAATGAATATATAAATAAAAATTCAAATATTTTATCAATTTACCGAATGCAGTTTCTAAATGGAAACAAAAATAGGACGTAAAAACAAGTTTGAAATTGATGTTTATAGAAATAGATATACCTTTGGCATTGGGAAAAGATTTATCAGTTCGCTCTCGATGAAAATGCCATTGACCACCACGAAATGAACATTCAATAATTTTATTATCAAATTGAAGTAAATCTTTGGTGTAACGCATCGCTGCAAATGGACTCGACAGGCCATTGACATAAAGAAAAGCTTTTTTCTCTGGTAATTGTCTAAATTAGAAACAACAAAAAAACTTTTTAAATCTTGTTAAAATACAAACTTCATACCCTGTTTTTGCTCTATCAACAGAAATTTTTAACCGAAAGTCTATTGTATTATCTTCTTTCCATTTAAGTACACGAGGTGATCGACCAGGTATGTATGGCTAAAGAAAAAACAAACCAACAAATGAAATATTTTCAAATTTGATTACATAACTTTCAACGCTTACATCTAGTTCAGGTTGAAAAATGAGACCGTCGACTTCATGAGCTATTTGTGCTTGAAATTTAGGTCCAACTAACTGCAATAAAAACATCAAATGAATCTGTAAAATAAAGATTCTTCGAAATTGTTGAGTTGAGTTTAATTTGATTATAATCATAGCAGAACCTTCAGCATTACAAAGTGCTCTATGTATGAATGGCATGGATCAGTACCAAGAAAATGACGTAAGCGAATATGTACGGAGCTAGTTCGCTTGTTTTTAGAACTCCAATAGTTTGAAATTCATCGTGAAATTCTGCAACAATTATTTGTCCAGGAAATTTCTTCGAAGAATGTTAGAACAAATTAGATCAGACACGTAATTCATTCATTATATTCTTGATATATTCATCCTTTTGATTTGAAAAATATTTTACTGACTATTTTCATAAACTTATAATATTCCAGACGTAATTGTCAATGTAAACTATGTTCATAATAGAAAAATGACTGTTCGTGATTCGTAATTGTAAATACGCTGCTTCATTCTTCGGTGATATTTTATCGCGTTTTTTTTAAATAGCACGACAGCCATAAAACTTCGATTAAATTTTTTTCCTAAGCTTTGTCACGATAACATTTGAATACATGGACTTAGTTACATTTTCTCTTATTTGACCTTTTCTTCTCGAAAGTCCTGTATTCGATTAGAAGAAGTTGAGAATAAATATCTCAAAATATGATTTAACGATATTATTGCACGAAAGATAGGAAAATCGTTATTTGATCCTTCTTCAATTCACACACTTTTACATAATTTATCTAATGATAAGATCCGCTCCAAGGATTCTTTCGTCATCTATTCAATTACGTTTTTCATGCTTTGCTCATGGTTGATATTTTCAGTTTTCAATATCTATTCATTATGGCCTATCTAAAGTAAAGTACAGTGACTGTTAGAAGACTTACGTTTGTTTGGTTTTGCATGTCTTGCTTCGTCACATGTACTGTAGACTTATCAGAGAATAAGTTGTCAACATTATAGGCTACATTATTACAATCGAAGAGATTGTCAGTCTAGTCTCTGGGTCGATATTTTTCATCTGCTCGTGGTATATTTTAGTTGATGAAAGACGAACCTGCCCTGCTGTTTTCTAGCAAGTCTTATTACGGTTTCCTTTTATCATACTATTTCTATTATTAAAAAACGAATTCATAGTTAGACGAACTAAATTTTCATGTAGACAATGAAAAATAATTTCTAGAAACAAATTTTCTTACTTTATGTACAGTTGATAAATCCCAAAAGTCTTTATTTCGTATAGAGAATGGATCTAAACTTCGATCGAGAAGACCTTTAGTTATAGCTTTATTTCGTACATCCACAATCCAACGACGTATAATATCAAGACGTTCTTTAAATGGTTTTTTTCCAACATTTTCATTCTAAAATGAGAAAATAATGTTTCGTCTTTTTTTAGAAAACATTGATTCAATACTCATCATCTTACTTCAAACACTACAATATCATAAATTAAATATCTTGGTACTTTCATTTCATTAACTTTATCTACGACAAGTTCCTAATAGACAACAAAATGCAAAGTTCAAGATTTCTCTAATACATAATTAACTATATTAAAATTCTTACGCCGTCGACAAGCGTATTTGTTAAGTGACTTGTACAATCAGAATCTTTTGGAAAACGAATATGACTAATTTCGAAAACATTATTATCACGATCGAACATATAAATTTTATTTTCATCTTCGATTAACATCATATATCTAGTATGAAAACGAATAAAGACAATAAAAGAAAACCTAAATAGAATATTGAAATTCTACCTTGTTCCGTCAGCTTTCCAACTAACCATATACGGAGATTGAACAATTGTCATATAATTCGTTATATCCATTGATACAGGTTGAGAACCAGGAAAACCTCGTCTAAAACAAATTCATTGAATTTGATTCGAAACAAATATAATCTTCACGAAACAATATACCGATTCCAATCACACATTCGTTGACATTTCAACTGGATCGTTGTCATGGTAGCTTGTAAACAAATAGGTGTAACACCAGGAAGACTAACAGCAAATTGTGGATTGCGATTCTAAAGAATTTTCAAAATAAAAAAGCCCGAATGACTTTGTTCGAGATGAGAAGTCAATGAAATACTCGTGGTTCTTCTTGAAATCGTTTACTTGGTTGTGTGAAATCATTGCTACGAGGACGTTTAATACCAACTGTTCCGACGGGACGTTCATTAGGTTCATCTTCATCATCACTGTTAGCTATAATCGAAGAACGAAGATCAATAGTATGTTCAATGCAACAACAGTCTTTACGTACTGAGACACCATTCAGGTCGTACGGGAGCTGCTATTGGAGGAACACCTTCATCGCCGTATTTTTTCAAAAGTTCATTTAAATAATCTTGTTTATAAATTCCAGGTGGTCGAGCTTTTGAAAATAAATCAATTGACGCATCAATACTTGAAGATAAAATTAATAGTAAAATGAATTCTTCTCGCTTGATATCTACCTCATATCATGTTCACGACAAAGATATGCACATATTAAAAAGCCTGTTCGATTAAATCCATGTGTACAATGAACACCTGAAATATAGATTCATCGAGTTTTTCCGTTTTTGAACAGAAAAAAATCAAATTCGAAATCATACCAATTATATCATTCGGATGATTATCTGAAAATTCGGTACAGATTTGTGTAAACCGATTGACTTGATCATCATTTGGTGTTTCACCATGTCTGAAAGAAAATTTATTTAACTTGACACTTAGGAAACCATCGAACAAATAGATATCGAAAAAGCTTCAATCTGTTATTCTCGAAATATGAGAATTCTGTGTCAGTGTAGAACAACATTTTGCTGAAGTTCTTAGTTGAAATCTCTGGAAAATCACTAGACGAAAACACTATAAAAATTTTTGTATCTTTCTTTCAGAAATGTATGTTGACTCTAAATGCTGAAAGTTTAGTCATTGCTCGATGTTTTCAAGTTGCCATTATTGAATGGAAACTACGATTAAACTTAAGTCATCACTTTTACTACAACCATCAATTCCCTTAGGAATAACATTTTAAACGTAATGATCGAGAGACGAACACAGCTCGGTGCTCTTACATGAAATATTTGTCTTGTAAATTTATCTCAATATTGGTATTGGTCTCATACTTGACATGGTTTGTGTCATAGTTTAGTAATAATCTAGTTTTTAGAACATCGAATTTAATAGAAAGATATGCAACTTCTATATTACAATCATGAGAAAGTGTCATTTTCTCAATACATCCTACAACAAAGACTTAATCTTTCTGCGAATTTTCTTACCCTCGACATCGAATTTTTTCATAACGTATTTTCTTGTCTATAAATTCGACATCACTTTTATAAAATCGTTCAGTATTTGTCAAATCAATGATCAAACCAAGATTTTTCTATTAAAATAATAACATGAAAATACGTATTATAATTAATAGAAAAGAAAAAATAAACAAATAGTACTTGTTCACTTTTCACACTATCCAGTAACATTGAACAGGTCCATCGTTGCCAAACATTAATTTTTTCTTTATATCGATCATCTAGTGGAGTTTTGAATGCAATAAATTTATCTAAATAGTATTGGAAAACATAATTCGAACATCGTACAAGAATATGTACTTTTGACATTTACTAGCAACTATAGTTGATTTTCTTGGACAATCAAGCCATCGTGGTGGTAAGGCTGTCGGATCGAATACTTGAGCATTTGATGAAGAGGCGGCACTTGCAGACATCTAGAAAAGAATTGGAAAAAAAGTTTTCATTTTTTCTTCAGTGAAAGACATTGGTGATTTTTGCTACACATCGTCCGTCACGTTAGTTTTACACTAATATTTGTGCGTCCGTATGTAATGTCTGTGTGTAATAGACATTTTTTCATTGATTGGTGCAATTTCTTTCATTTGTACTTCACATTAGCCTCTACATTGATCTTGAAGGAAATAACCTGACCTTCTTTCTTTCTAGGTACTTAAAAACACATGTATATATTACGATGAATTTCTCCATACCTTTCTTCATTTCTAACCACAATCATTCTTGATTGTTATCATGTTGCTGTACAACGACACGTATGCAATAATTCTTTCCGATTACTTGTGTTTTCATTTTTTTCGGATTGTTTCTGTCGGGTTGCATTGCTCCTTATCGTTGTTTTTCTTTCTAGACAAGTTTTGTTGATTGCAGTATTTGTGCTGTACGATGGCTTCATTTTTATTTCGATCTATTGCACGTAACTTAAGACCAAATGAAGCATCAGGATGTCTTCTCAAATCCAGTGTTACTTCAACAATGTCATTGCATGAAAACAAAACTCGTCAAGGTAATATCTAGTATTCGAGATCAAAAGAGGTTACACGAAATATTTTCATTTTAGTTTCATCGGCAGCACCTAAAACACGTATAAAAGTTGCCAATCCAATTGTCGAATTAGATGGTGATGAAATGACACGTATTATTTGGGCATGGATTAAAGAAATGGTCAGGATTTTCTTTTTTTGCATTAGAAAAACAACATTTCATTATTGTTTTTCTTTTCTATAGCTTGTTCATCCATATGTCGATGTGGACTGTAAATACTATGATTTGGGTCTAGAACATCGTGATAAAACAGATGATCAAGTAACAATTGAATCAGCCAATGCTATTAAACGTTATAATGTTGGTATCAAATGTGCTACCATTACACCTGATGAACAACGAGTAGAAGGTCATAACATTGAAGAAGTTTTTGTTCTCTTTTTAAACGTAGCCTTTTCTTTTGCATTTTTCAGAATTCAAATTGAAGAAAATGTGGCTTTCACCAAACGGAACTCTCCGAAATATTCTCGTAGGTCTCTCGATATTTCTTGAAAACAAAAAATAAATCTATTGATTTAGGGTGGTACCGTATTTCGTGAACCAATTATTTGCAAAACAATTCCATTACTCGTTCCTGGCTGGAAACAACCAATCATTATTGGTCGTCATGCTTTCGGTGATCAATATCGTTGTCAAGATATGGTCATTAAAGGTCCCGGACGTGTTACATTAAAATACGCACCAACAGATGGTTCAGCACCAACTGAACTTGAAGTTTTTAAATTTACTAACACAGGTGGTGTTGCATTAGCTATGTATAACACGGATGAATCAATCATAGGCTTTGCTCATTCGTGCTTTCAATATGCACTTAAAAAGGTAGAACATATGATAGTTTGCTTTGGCTAGTAAAAGCAAATATTTTATCTCTTTCTAGAATTATCCATTGTACTTGTCGACAAAGAATACAATTCTTAAACGGTATGATGGTCGTTTTAAAGATATATTTGAAGATATTTATCAACGAGAATATAAACAAGATTTTGAAAAAAATAAAATCTGGTATGAACATCGCTTAATCGATGGTAAGTTTCATCGAATGTTGACTTTACATATCATTGATACGTCTCTCAATATTTATTTTAGATATGGTTGCACAAGCACTTAAAAGTAGTGGTGGCTTTGTTTGGGCTTGTAAAAATTATGATGGTGATGTTCAATCGGATATTGTTGCACAAGGTAACGAACGAAAATCCATCGAATCATTTCAATATATATTCTACATTTTTCTTTTTCAAAACACAAAAAGGTTATGGTAGTCTTGGCCTTATGTCATCCGTTCTTATTTGTCCTGATGGTAAGACAATCGAAGCCGAAGCTGCTCATGGTACTGTAACACGCCATTATCGTGAACATCAAAAAGTAATATAATGATTGAATAAATACAATAGATTATAATTGATTTGTTATTAGGGAAAATCAACAAGTACAAATCCAATTGCAAGTATTTTTGCATGGACACGTGGTCTTGAACATCGTGGTAAACTTGATGGCAATGAAGAACTTCAACGGTAGATAAATATTTTGTTTCTTTCAATACTATCTATTATGCATTCGGGCTATATATAGTTGGTGCCATTTACTCGAAGAAGCTTGTGTTGAAACAGTTGATTCACAAAAAATGACAAAAGACCTTGTCGCTTGCATTCATGGATTGAAAAAGTATGATAATAAGACTTTATTAAACGGGATGAACAAAAAAACAAACATCATTCTTCTTGATGTATTTTTTTCTAGTGTGAAAGAAGGAATGTATTTGAATACAAAAGACTTCATCAATGAAATCAAATTAACATTAAACAAGAAACTCAACTGTTAATTAACAAACTAGCAATTCAAACTATATTTGATCGTGCATTCCTAGAAAATTTAACATATTTAGAATGGTTCTTTTCAGTGTGCTCCACTTTTTGATCTACTACATTTTTTTTGCTCGTTGATACATTTCATACCAATAAGAATAGTTTGATCTGTGTGAAATGATAATAAAGCTTTAGGATACATAACCAATAAGTAACAACAAGATTTTGGTATCTAAGAAGAAAGTCGCATGCACGGACTCTGTAAGAATTTCTTTTCAAACTCAAGAATCAACACTAAGATAATACTGAAACATTTTCTTACCGTAGTTTTCATTGTCCAAAATAAGAAAGTGTTAAATCGGCTACTTTATTTCATAGTTATGAGCTTTGCCCTGATAAAACATTAATCGATTGATTACCCTCGAAGGAACCTTCGTTTGCCCGTTGTGACATTTCAATTGTATAATGTCGTCCGAGTATGTTTAATGCAACAACAAAAGAATTTCTCGCTATTTGTACCAATCATAATACACATCGAGTAAATTGTCTTATGTATGAAAAGAAATCTTTGAATATGTTAATATATCGTACTCGAATTGTGTAATTTCTATCAGCACTGTTTTTTACCGGCGTCTAAAATTTAGTCGAAATAAAAATTTCAATTGTTGACAGTTTTTTCATCAACGATGCTACTCATGCGAATCTCTGTCTTATGGTTATGAATATACAACTAAACACTTTGTCGATCTTATTTGGTGTGAAGATATTAAAAATAGAATTACCGTTAAAATTTTTGTGAAATGAAAATTTGGAGCATGTTCGCTCTATTCTATCCACTAGAGAATATTCGAAGAGTAGTTGTGCGTCAGATTATTTTCGGTGCTTTGAAAAAGACACAAGTATTGAGCAGTGCACGTATCTAGAAATTTGGAGAAGTGAACACTTCTTCATATTTCTGAATATTTGATACTGCTGTTGAAAGAAATTCGTTAAAATAAATTACAATTCAAAAAATAATTATGATTAAAACTTGTTCGCCAGTTTAGAGAATATGTTCTTGTCGAGGTTGATCTGTTTGAATGGAGAACACTTCGGAGACTAATAAAAAAATAACCGTCTGAGATACATCATAGTGTCTAGATGTCTACAACAAACTTGATCTTGTCGAGAATATGAATATAATCAGAAAAACTGGCATGTGTAGCTTGAAAAGAATCTCTCAAGTCTTACTTGAAACGACTAGTGAAGCAATTCTGAAGTAAAATACACTATCGATCAACGAATTTTATACTATGGTCAATCGAACTTTGAATTATACGTAGTTAAATATTGTCGATTGACGACAGTTGTAGATACCAATATCGAACACATCTTCCTATCAACATAAATACACTTTGTACTTTGCACGAAACAATACCCTGTATCTTTTACCGATCTGAAGCTTTATTGTTGATATTTAACTTATGATTTGATTTCGATGATAGCTGTTCATGACCTCTAACGTCTAACTTTCTCATTGGTTTGAAATGATTACTCTATATTCCGGTTTTAAACCAAGCTGTTGCTTTATTTTGCATTAACTCATGTAGTGTTGATTTAAATTCTTTGAAATTGTCAAATTTAATACATCTAGTTGACGAAAACAACGCATACCTATCGAATATACTCGTATCAGCAAACTGTAAAACAAAAGCATGACCCATCAATTTTTTCAAATTTAATTATCTTTCTTAGACTAGGTTCAGTTTTATTTTTATAGATTTATATTGAACTGTACATTTGACAATTGTATACATACTATTGATACGAAACATTATTCCTCACTGAAATAAAATACGTCATTCGAACAGAACGTACTATTTTAAAATATCATGTTTTCAATAGATTGGCATCAGAAATTTATGAATATAGTCATTTATGCAGGTATGAAACTTACTAGTATTATTATTAAGACACATCAATTATAAAGTCGACTTTATTTTTTTTCCTTATTAGCTACTAATCCTTGGCAATTCCTTTATTATTTATTCCTATGTTTAACACCAATGTTAATGATATCTGGCTATTTAGCATATCGTTTAGCGAAAGATATTGAACGTAATGAAAAATCTAAACGTGCTAAAATACAACAGAAACTTAATATGGCTAAAGTTCGTAAACATGGAAAACACGAATGATACATGTGATGCTTCGAATTTTTCTGTTGTAATTCTTTTTTTGTTTCAAACTGTGCAATAAATGAAAAAGAAACAAACAATTTTTATGATAAAGAAAATAAATTTCCATACGATTTTAAATAAATTTATTGATTTTTCTTTTATTTCTTCGATGTATTCTATACCAAAGAAAAAGAATTACATGAAAAAACGATGGAATACTCTCGTAATGTTCGAATTTATTCATCATAAGCTATAATACTTCGGCGTTTTCGTTTGCCAAAATAAGATGGAGGACGTAATGATGCTCGTTTACCAAACGGACGTAGTGATGCACGTTTACCAAATGGTCTTAGTGATGCTCGTTTTCCTGTAAAAGGTCGAAGCGATGCTCGTTGATGTACAACAATAGGACGAAGTGATGCACGACGATAAACATCAATCTTATCATCATCATATTCTTCATTAATACTATCGATAAAATGTTCTTGTTGTTCACTTGAATCAGCGTTCGTACACCACAAAAGAACTAGAAGAGAATATAAAAACAGTACTTGTCTTTACTGTCGATAAACACAATAGACAAAATTTTACCAAGAGAGATAATGGCGAACATAAGTAGAATTGAATATTTAGTAATGTACATTTTCTGCGTTGTTGTAATACGTTGGATTAAATCTGTAATAGAATATAGTTAAAATAGGAAACTTATTCTTTGTAACTGAACGTTTCTCTCTCTCTTTATATAATATGTGTTTATGAGAGAAAGTGTTTATGGGCTTTAGGTTTATAGAATTAAACGAACCAATTCGACACTTAGAACAAATCAAATAAACGCCCATGTTTATTTCTAGTTTATGATACTCTTACTTTTTTTTTTCTTCTTCTGACTTATTGAAAGCGCTATAAAAAGAAATATACATGTATGAGAGACAAAAAGAACACGAGATTTTGTTCCCTTCGTATTAACTTATCTTAATATTTTCTTTTCCGACGCTGAAATAGCAATGACCTATTTGAATTCATGCTCTAAAATTAGTATTTTTCCATGCAATATGTGTCTACTGTATATGAATGAGCATTTCCGTTGCTATTCGTCACTCTATTATTAGCTTTAAACAAAATACTTCATATTCAAGTTCGAACCATTTTCTCATATTGACAAATCAAACAAAGAATAACACTTGTAATGCATATATATGTATGTAAGTGGAATCTATCATAAAAAAAAGGTAGCAATGAACAAAATATAAAAAACATTTGTCCCTGTTTTTTTGTCTTTGTACATAAACGAAAAACTAATAAATCATGATTAGACTATCATATATCTCTCTTAATACAAGGTGCAATTGATTTTTTTAGCATATCTTTCTAAATCATCGAACAAATATAGAACATTTCTAGAAATAGGCTGCATGCCTCTTGATCTTTCACTATATAGCAAGTGAATGAATGATGATGACAAATAGAATCTATTCAATGAAATATATTATTGAGAGAAGATCTATCATGTTAAGAGAGAAATAATTCATTTCCATATCATCTGTTCAAACACAGATATCAACATTGTTAATCAATAAGAATGATCACAATCTAGTTGAAAGTAGTTTCAAAGAATCGATGCATTTACTCTTAATCTATTATATACTCAGCATATATATATATAATGCGAGAGTAGAATTGTTCAGTATGTATAAAACGATACGTAAATGTTTGTTGAAATTTTAACTGAATATGTTTTCGAATTATTTCAAGTTTTGTCGACGTATGAAATGTTTTCCAATGAACAATCATGATAGAAGTACAAGTAAAATCAACGTTGAATCGTTATCACCATAAATCGACACAGCACTGCATGTCATTTATGTCTTGGTTCTTTTCATTATTATATATTTATCAGGAAATCTATATAATTGAGTAGTGATTCAGAGGCCAAGAATTCAAATGAGAAGAGATCAGATTTAAGAAAAGACATAGACATTATGATGAATCAATGGAACACAATTCTTTATGTTCTACTAAATCAACTTTTTTCAATACAAAATTCAGCTAAGTTTTCTTCGACAAGATATGCGTAACAAGTTTCATTATTCAATGTCTATTGGCAATAGAAGAAGGAAAAAAAATGTGAATGATATCCTAGAATCCTACCGTAATAATCGACCAGACTCGTTTTAGTTTAGAAACATGAATTTATTTTTGTTCCACAACTAGAGAGAATTGTGATTTCACACTTTATCATAAATGTCAACAAAGATATAGCAAACATAAATTTGCCAAGCATTGTTCCTCACTAGATTGATATTTCCGGCACAGAATTTATTCTTTGTGAAAATCTAATTGTCCCATGGTTGACTTTTTCCTTAATCGATAATGTCTTCTTCAACATTATTGATCAATAATGCATTATTATCAGCCATAGTCATACTACCTACATCGTCCCCAATCATTATAATCATGCATGAAGAATATGTTGTATTACATCATCACTGGTTAGATTGTCTATTAAATGCCACAGTCATATAGTTCATTATGATAGTTAAGTGAAAAAGATTTCTTGAAAACGAAATGTTTCTATCGAAAAATAAGTTTCTGCTCAATTCGATTACATAAGTACGATGAAAGAATTATATGCGTTCGAAATTTGCTGAACACTCAAAAACAAGTGTAAGTTAGTTTATTAATTGAAATTATTTTGAAAATATGCATAATATTAGAGAATAAATGTTTACATTTGAACTAATAGAAACACGATCAATGAATCTACCATAGTGAGAAATTTCTTTCGCGATCAGTTGAAAACCTATTGATAGAATCTACTGTATTTATTTAGTATAACATGTGCATTGACTTTTAATCACATACACGACTTTGTCTGATTCATAATTTTGGAAGCAATAAAATAATTGTGAGCATGATGCTTAAATCATCATTCGTCTCTACATTGAAAATATTGTTTCGTAAACTGGCTAGTATTCAAAATCTCCTTTTTTTTAATGGTTTCACGTAATTGACTGAAACCTTCTATGAGATTTCGTTAATTTTGGCGGAACTTTCAAAAGTCTTGTCTAGAAAGCAGTGAAATATTTTGCAAGGTTTCGTTGATGTATGTGAAACTTTGAGAAAGGCTAAGTATACAAATCAATACTTGAAGATTTTAGTTTTTGTATCGAACACGAAAGTTATTTTGACTGCACATTGACTTTGATTGAGTTTCGAGCTCTTAATACTATTTAAAACTGAGAATTCATTCTAGTCTGACATCGAGTATAATCGAAAGTTGACACAAATTTTCAGAAACGATTGAAAAACATAATATAGACTCTACCGTGTCGATTCGTCTTTTCACTCAAGATTGAATGTTTATGAAAGATGTTTGATACTCTATGATCTGTTTTTCGCGTTGTAAAATTGTTTGTATTAAATTTAATCGAGCAAGGATACATTGCATAAACATTTTTTAGTTTTACATTACAGATAATGGCTATTGATATCGATATTACACTGTTGTAAAAGTAAATTCAATGCATTCGTCACACTGACGTTAAGTGAAGCTTCTTTCTCGAAGCCGAGTGATAACTTCGGATAGAGTCTATGATATTAATTGTACGATAAATTGAAAATATCACAAATTCGATATAATTATTTTCATTGACACTGCTAAGCAATTAGAGGATATTCATTGTAGTGAAATTATTAACTTTGAATACTTCAGAAACGCTTTCAAATCCTATTGTTGAGTTTTGTTTAAGTAATATCGATCTGGCTAAGTCGATACCATACATCTTTTGAAAAATAGATAAAAATGTGTCATTCATTTTTCTTGAAATGGTTCTTGATTACTCTATACCCAAGCAGACAAATTTCAAGAATTCACGGGTTAAAACGCATTCAGTTTTGTTTTTCTTCAACGCGTT
>OENT01001484.1:0-16537 GCA_900239685.1 Rotaria macrura
TAGTGCGGTGACCGCCGCCGTCACAATTTTCTACCTTACGTCATCTTTTCCGCCGTCCGCACCTCCTTTTTCAGGTGCGGTGCACGTCTCTGGTGCCTAGTACCGGCAAGCACTCCATCAGTTACACACACACACATTCCCACTGCGTCACTTATAAGCGTACACTCAAAATGGAGACGCTCCCCAAAATGTGATACCTATACTGGTACGTGTCACGTACGACGCTGACTCGTATGGTTACACAAGATGGTGGTTGGTATTTCTATGAATCCTCCTTCATTATTTTACTATGAAGTAATAATCGTGGATTCGCGATATGTTAATAGGTAGCGAAGAAGAGGTTGGATGCGGGTGTGGGAGAATTGTGAATTGAGTGTTACACATCCATCCAAACCCACTCCCTCGCTCAGACTTCTACCAATAAACTAAAGATTACAATTAAATCTTTTATTTTTCAGATGTTGACTGGTCAATCAACCATGATTTTTTCAAATAGAAGATCTATTGCTTGTTTAAGCGATTCCAACCAGCTCCGAGAATCCTGAAAGTGAAAAAACGTTCTCCTGTATTTTTTTGTGACTCTACCACGTAGATACCAAAAGTGCATTTTCAGGAATCACAATATGTTTCTGTACCCAATGGCTGTATGCTGCCATTTCGTAACAGCCGGTCGTAAAGGGTCAAATTGTTAGAAAATTCATTTTTCGAGTTCGATCCTTCAAATGCAATATTCTGTGTCTGCTCGTTTATTCATAAAATTTATGCATAAAAGAAATGATTCGAGTGTACATTCAGTGCTTTTTCCAAATTGAAATATACTTTATCGTAAAAAAGCTCAAGTATACTATAGTCTTCAGGATGTGATGGCTAGGTGACGTTTGGTGTTTTTTTAATGCTAGTATAAACGTTGGCATACATTCTTCCAGTCTCTTCACTCGCATCCACATTCAAATCAATTATGACTTTGAATACCATATGTGTAGAATTTCGACTTTTCCGAAGCAGAGTTTTTCTCAGAAAAAGAATATTTCAAGGTGAACGAACTGTCGCATAATACTGCATTTGGATGATTGAACTCGAAAAATGAATTTTTAAAACAATTTGACTCGTTACGGTGGGCTGTTGCGACATGGTAGCATTCATAACTTTTATTGCCTGAAGTTGCTGAGAAAATCGTCTTAATATTGCAATGTAGAATACATCTAAAAACCAAAAATTTACCAGTAATGATTACCGGTGTTGAATGTAGATAGATTCAGTCATTTTCTCAGCGAAAAGTTCCTTTTTGTGCTGTAGATCATAAATGTATTCAGAAATATGCCGCAGTAATTATCGACGTGTAGAAAATTTCTATATCTTTACTACAAGTAAGCCATTCTGAAAATATTGGCAACATCCGGCAAAAAAGGGTTAAGTGAACACTATAGATATACATAAGTGTACGAACGCCAAGACAACATGTGATCCGTCTTGGTGATTGAGCGAAAATATTTTTACTATCATGTTGAAACAATCTCTTGTCTCTCAGGATAAAAAGGAATCTTGTCTGATCGATCAATTTACGCATGCATTAAGACAGATAATTTTCCTTTATTAGTTTTTCAAAAACGACGATATTCATGAACTAACATTTAAAAATGCATAAAACTCTTTCAAGCCGTTTTGCTACGGCTATAAGTATGTTGCGAACTGATCGATCTGAATAAATGAGTATTACGACATTAATGAAAAGAGCAACAGAAGGGAAAACACGAAAAAGTGTTGATACAGGCAACGGTAAGTAGTTGTCATTTCTGGTAAATAATCTTTCCAGACTGATGGGTGCTACACCAAGAACAAACATGAAAAATGTGAGTAGCATAGTTTTACATAAGTACATTTCTCGTTTGCCAAGTTGATTTTTATTTGCGTTGATAGAATGCTTCATTCGTTCGCTCGATCGCCGTACGTGTACGAGCGTCAAAATATTGCACACAGCAACAAGGATCACTGGTACAATTACGACAGAGAAACTAGCATATATTTCTAGGAATCTTTCGGCATTATCAGTGTAACATGTAAACCCATCGAAGAATAAGTATGGTAATGCGATGAGTATTCCAGCAATCCAACCGAGACCGACATTTCCTAACAACCAACGACTCGATCGAAAGAACGGTTTATGAAAGTATATAATCGATATTAAACGACACAATGAAGCAACACAATGGGAATACATGACATGATGTGAACCCATTCGAATAACGAAACTTATTAAGCGACACGGTATTCCTGTGTTTGATGATGGTATACTGAAAGAAATAACAATCAACAGCAATTGCCCAAGAGCAAATAATACACTTGCAATAGACATGCTCATTGTTAACCATGTAAATTGATTTGATCGAAGTGGTTTTCGAATCAAAACAAGTATCACATAAACCGTGCCGAATAAAATAACGAGTGCAAACAAAGGTATTTGAATTATATTGGCCAGATCATTTTGAAAATAATGTTCAATATTAAACATGGTATCATTAGTATAATTGTTTGAAAATTGATTTTGACTGATGACAGATGCAGATAAAGGTGCTGACGGAGTCCGAGTATATTCATACGATACCATTGCTAGAAGATTAGTTTTCCGCCGATTTAAATGAATTTCGTACTGGTGTCGTATAAGATACTATACGAAAACCTGCAAAAACAAAATATATGAATCAATTATCTTTCTATCTATCCGAAAGACTTCTTGCAAGAAGAAAAAAACTCACATTTAACTAAAACAAACTGAGACCTCTCTACGAAATTCCTGTATCAAACTGCATTTAGTAAAAGGAAACTTTATATTCAACAGAAACATTGAAAGTTTCAAAAGCAAGAACATCAAAATATCTTTTGAAACTCGTACAGATCAGATACAGCTCCAAAGGGCAAGTTTATGGAGAGAACTTACTTTGATCGATCAAATAAAATCATTATCCAAAAGCGTCTAATTAGTGATAGAAATTTGGCTTTTTCGCTCATCTTCCTATGACTGTTTTTCACAAATCCGATTTCCTTCAGATACTAAAACCAATACGTGATGAATACGTAGCTCTGACTTGAAATGATAGTCTCTTCTTACGTTCGTCTGATTCAACTTTGGATACCCATATATACCGTCAGTCCTCTTATTCTATTATTCAAAAAGATGACGCATAATGCGTTCGTGGGATTCTGTTTATTTCACCGATACTACTTTACATTGATGTTCATCTTCTCAGAATATGCAATAAAAAAGTGTTTAAAAAACATTGTCAAACTCTCTATGATACTATTTCTTTTGTTATAAGAAGTATTGAATTAGTGTTGCGAAGTCAAAGTGGCGAGAGAAAAAAAATTAAAAACTAAATGCTTCCGAAGTTATTTTTGACAAGTCGACTATGAAGCAACAACATGTCTTATTTTGAAGGGTATGTTTAAATTTAAATTTTCGTTTTTTGTTTTCATTTCAAAATAATGTGCAATAAGCTTTTCAAATCATTCTAATGGAAAATGGAATGTATTGCATATCTGGAATTCGTTTCGATTATATTGTTTAACACAAATTAAATTAATTTAGGAACAACGAATTTTCAATTGATGTCAAACATCCTATTATGACACAGATGGAATTTCGAAGATTTTTCTTCTGTATTCCATCATATTATACAAGGGAGCGTCAGAAATTAGTCTAAGGTTTTTCAGCTTGTCTTCTGTGTAATGCACTAAATTTCACCTGTACCTGGACCATAGCGAGATTAAAATGTGTCTCTTTTTCTTCACGACACAACTTAGAAAAAACAACTTCATATCCGTTTTTTCTCTCAAAAATATGTGAACTGCAAAGTCATGATGTACTTCTAGCTGCTCTGTTAATCATTCCATCTGTAATTTGGCTTTTCATGTGCAGTTTTACAACTCAAGAAAACAGTTGTACTCGAGCTAAATCTTACCTTCTAAATTTCATCACGAAGAGCAGGACCATATTTTTCTTACAAATCATTCTGAAAGTCTCTACTACCCGCATCCTTGTAACACATTTCTTCGATATGCTCTCATTGTGTATTACGAATAGAATTTATTCTAGAGATTCTTAGACAATGATATGAAAATCGGACAATTCGCTTCAACGGTTGATTCACATTAATATCAATGAATTGTCAACACAAAGCATGAATAATGTTTGACACTTGTGATTTGTTCCATATATACATGTTTAGAAATGGACATTTTTACACCTGCTCTTCGTCTGAAAGAGAAACAATCAAAATCTTTCAATATTATCAAAAATGCAGCATTCCCTTACTTTGTTTAATGTCACTTGAAAGGATTCATGTGATTGATGCGTTTTAATACATGCCTCCGTGAAGGGAAAAACAAAAGAATTGAAAGTGCACAGTTATAATGCCCAATAGATATGAAAATATTGTCAAGTAGATTATGATAAAAGATAATTGAAATATCAATGTTTCAAAATAGAACGACTTCCATTTTAAAGAATGAGTTTCAGTGTGTCTTGTATTAGTCGAAGATATAACATGTGAATAAATTTGAGAGGAAAAGAAGAACAACTTGGTATTCATTTATACATATGAAATCATGTGTAGGATGAACAATTCATATTCATAGTGATCTTCTCACTCACATGACTACTCTTCTACACATCTTCTCCAAACCAAAGCCACATTACACTATCAGAAGTTGCTTCATATTTATTGATGAACAAGAAGAACAAAAGAATTTAAGTTTTTACGAAAATGTTCCGTATTGTGATTCATTATTTACAGTACAATCATCATGTGAATTGCAACTATCGCCATCTATGATTCGATGTTGTTCTTTTTCAAGTCGTTTTCTTTCATCTTCATCACGTCGTTTATAGGTAAATCGTGCTAATATCACCAATAGAATACAGATGACCATCACGATCAATACAAGTATATTCATTAACTTGTATCGATTTGGAGCAATAAATAAAAGAACCAGTGTTGTTACATTAATCCATTGAACAAGAATCGATGCTGACAATGACTCCGGTAAAGGGAACATTATTTCAGCAACAGCTTCGTATACTAGTGGTGACGAAGCACCCGAGAATAGTCCAGCTAATGCTGTTGAAATACCAATCGTAGCGGAATTCGATGGAATAATTACTTTATTGAAAAAAGATGAACGAACAGATAGTTCAAACCAAACGATAGCCAATAAACAGAGCAAGAATGAAATTACGATGAGAGCTTTGAGGGAATGTTGAAAACGTCGTGTATCAGCCAAAGTACTTAATAATAATCCACCGACAATTCCAGCTATGGATGAACCAAAACCAAACCATCCTAAAAACATGAAGAACACACCTTTTCTTTTCTTCGCTCCACTCATATAAATACAAAATATGTCAAGCTGAAAAAGATTCCGAATGCTTTTGTCTCGATAAGTCTACTTATAACTTGATTAATTTACACATTTTACTGATGTTAAGAAATAGAGTATGATGTCGGTTTGAAAACTATGTAGCAATTAAGACTAACCATCATCAAAATTCTCTTATCTACCTGCTTGTTGTTCGGTATAGTTTTCTGGTTTAAGGATGACATCGTATAAACTTGTCCATGCACCAAATGTACCCATAAGGAGACCACCTGATAGTACTATAAAGACAAACGATGGCGTTGTTAAACATAGCCAAATATCTGTGAGAAATTTTCTCCACGAATTAGTAGTATGTTCATGAACTGATTGATGAATAAGTAGTTCTGCGGCTGCCGATGGCGCACTTGGTGGTTGCGAAGGAAAAAAGAGTAGAGCAAGAATACAAGCAAGAAATGCAAGACCCAAATGAACGTAAAGAAGATGAGGAACATCATCAGATGATGAAACAATCAATGGGCTAATAACGAAACCGATGGTTGCACCAAAATTGTTAGCAAATATAGCAACTGTCGTTGCACGTGTTCGTTCATGAGGAGCAAACCAAAGACAAGAAACTTGTGAAACCGGTGCCATTACTAATGGTCCACAAGCTGCATTTAATATTTGACCAATATGTAAACATGATAAAGATATTATACTAAAATTTGGACTTGTCGGTGATGTGAATACAACGGGAATGACACGAACTAGAGCTGCTACGAAATCAGTAATGGCAAGCAAGACAACACAACGTCGAAGTCCATGATGTTTATTTAAAAGTATATAAGTTAATGGTAGACATGGAATAAAAATAATCGGTCCCCAATTAAGAAGAAGATCAACTGTAGCTTCATTAATATTATAGTAAGCTTCAGCACTTCTTGCTATGGGTGAAAATGTTAACCACATCAGACATTGATTGAAAGCAAGAAAGGAAAATAAAAATAATACATAAAATCTTCGTGGATACAGTACATAGGCGGGTTTCGTGTGATTCGGATGTTCGATAAGTGTTGTTACAACTGTCTCGGACATCATTGAAAAACTTAGAAAATAATCTTTGATAATAATATGAAACAAATAATGAAAACGCGGTGCATAGGACTCGATGTTTTAGTTTCTTTTCTTGTCTTTTTTTAGTGCATACAAAGATAAGAATTAAAATTTGAAGTAAAAACATCAACAACTAGGTTGGTTTTCTTTTATCTTTATTCAATTATAAGAGAACTATGTAATCTTAAAAAACACTCCTTAAAGTATGTTAATGCCAGACTGTTGAATACGCATTAATTCAGCATATACACCATTCTTCTTTGTAATCAATTCAGCATGTGAACCCATCTACGGAAAACAATAAAATAAAGCTAATTGTTTTCTAAATTTCAAACTATGAAAATCCCACCTCGACAAGTTTTCCATGTAACATAACACCAATAATATCTGCATTGCGTATTGTACTCAATCGGTGAGCTATGATCAATGTTGTACGACCTGTTTGAAGAAAACAATAAGAGTACGATATGCAATCATGAGAACAAGAATTTACACTCATATAGTATACTATTACTTTTTTTAACATCATCTTTTTACTATGGTCTCCTCGAGAATTCCTTTCACCGAACGATGATTTTAGAGTAGAAGTATTCTATGCACGTACTATAACAAGTGGCTATTCTCTAGTATTTCACTTGTGTGGAACTAGTTTCGATCATAAATACAGAACAAGTTCATACAGAGTATCTTGTATTCATTACAGATTAAAATTCAAACTCGAAAATAAATTACCTTTGGCAACATTATTAATTGCTGATTGAACTTGTTTTTCAGATTCAGCATCAAGTGCACTATAAAACAAGTATTATTTATCATTGATCTGTGTGTGTGATGATTTACCTCGTGGCTAAAAATGAAATAAAATAAGAATGTGAAATGAAATTTCAATTCTATTTCACTTTTACCTTCATCAAGAATTAGTATTGACGGGTTTTTCAGCAGAGCTCGAGCACTTTAAACGTAAAGAGAAAATATAACAAATCAATTAAATGAAGCTTTCTTTTACATAGCAATTCTTTGTCGTTGACCACCTAAAATAATAGAAGAAACACAATGAAATACACAACATTTGAACAAAAACAAACCAGAAACAGTTACACCTCGTTCACCCACAACAGTGCTATAACCATCGGGAAATGATAGAATAAAATCATGTGCCATTGCTAGTTTAGCTGCTTCGATAACTTCAGTATCTGTTGCATTCGGTTTACCAAAACGTATGTTTTCCATAATCGTTGTTGAAAATAATGTCGGTTCCTAAACAATTCAAATGATAAAACAAATATAGTTCGACTGATTAAACGCGAGTCATCTCCGTTTTTTTTTCTATGAAGATCTCGAAGAAAACATAATATTAAATTTCTACAATATCTTACTTGATTAATCATTCCAATAACACTCGATCGAAGCCAGGTTGCATTGAAATCACGAATATCTTTTCCATCGATATTTATTTGACCATTCAATGGATCATAGAACCGTACAAGTAGTGAACATAATGTTGATTTACCTAAACTAAACAATCATGTATATTCTATATCTATTTTTCTTTTTGTTGCTGTCATCTACTAACCTGATCCAGATGGACCAACTAAAGCCACTGTTTTACTGCATGGAATTTTAAAATTAAAATTTTCCAATACCATCTAAGAAAAAAATGTCGATAGAAAATGTACTTTCCATCAATCAATGCTAGTATTTAACCTGTTGATCTCGTGTTGGATAAGCAAATGAAACATTCGAAAAATCAACTTCACCAAGCATGGAATGATAAGGTATTCGAATACCATGTTCAAGTGGAATAGAACTTGTTAATTTTTGATATTCATGAATTCTTGCACCAGCTGACATTCCACGTATGGCTTGTCCAATTAAAACGGAAATTTGTGTTAATGATCGTTGAATAGTTTGTGTTGCGACTAAGAATGCCATTAAATCACCAGCTGATAAACGTTGTTGAGACATATATTGACCGCCGAGAGCAATCGTACTCAATACAATACCGTTCATCACTAAATTATTTAGACCTTGAAATATACCTATACCGACACCTAACCGTATATTCAGGTCACGTGCTTTATTCACTTCGTTTTGAAACATTCTAATAAAATCAATACATCAACAAAGGAAATTATTTCAATGTGTCTCGTTAGGTTTTTTTAAAATTAATTTACTCCTGTTGTTTGGCTTCAGCGCCGAAAGCTCGAGTAGTTCGAATGTTCGATATAGTTTCATAGGCAATACCGGTGGATATTGACAATTGTGCTTGTGCTTGTCGTGAAAATTGGCGTAGTATAGATCCGAATAATGTACCACCAGCAATAATACTCGGAATGACAAGACTAGCTAACGTGGCCAATGTCGGAGAAATGTAATAGAGCGATATAGCAGAACCAACAATCTAGATAGAACAACGAATATTAAGCACATGAATATGTTATAGATATACTTGAGTCGATGCGCGCATGCCTTGGGAAATGATTAACTTAAAACTTGATTTGAATTCTTGAATGTCTGATGTTAATCTTAGATTCGAATAACGTGTAAAATTTTGCTAAGGTGCAACATTTGCTTACCTATCCATAATTTCACCTGTTTTCGTTCGATCGAAAAATTCCATATCTAGTTTAAGAACATGTTGAAAAAGATCTCGACGAATAGCAGCTGCCATACGTTCACCAGCTATTGATAACAGTGTGATATATTCAAACGTAGCAATCGATTGATAGATGTATAATTCAAGGAGTTTAAATGCTGGTTTAGATAGTACTTCTTTAGCATCGATCGATGATGATGAAGATGTAAGTAAACGTGATACTGCATCGATAAGATGTCCTAATTCTAGTGGAATTGCAACATTTAAATAAGCCACAACGAGAGCTGTCTAGGAAAAAATATCAATCTTATCGTCGTATGCCACCTATACAAAAAGAAAAACAAATATTTACGGCTGTTGCACAAGTTATAACCCATATCTGTGGTCGTAAATAGTACCAAAAGAGTTTCCAATCAAATTTTTCCGATGATGCTCTTTTTACTATTTCTCCTTTCGGTACAACTGATGAAAGTTGAGTTAAATCTTGTTTTGGTGGTTTTGCAGCGTGTACACGATAGTGTTTCCATGCTACTGTTAGTACACTACCACCACTTGTGATACCGGCCAGTAATCGAAAGCAAGACGTTCGATTAATATTAGTTGTACCTATCGGCAATCGTCTTAAAAGACGAGCGGCCAGCATCTAAAATAGAATCAATCTAGCGTTTTTCGTTTCATAAAAGACAAGCAAAAAAATTAACAGTATTATTTTTTATCTAGCAATATAGTAAAAGTTTTTATCATTTGAAGTTAGAAATATGGTTGGTTTTCAGAAAGGATCCAATAGGAATATTACCAAGTGACAATCTATGCATTTCGTTTCATTGGATCATGACTTTTTTTTTCCATTTTTTATTCATAACTAATATTGATCGTCTCGTGCGACGGCTCGAAATCTATGAACTAGAAATGGAATAAACTTTGATATGTGAATATTTTTCAGCCACGAGTTTGATATCGATTCTATGCGCTAGATGACTGTTAGAAGTAACATAGATCTGCTCATTGCATTTATTCAAAATCGTCGTACAAATGTGATACTGACGAAAAATACCGTAGGCCGTCTTTTAGTTGAAACGAAAATTTTTCTCATAAAACAAAAATGAACATATAATAATTATAGTCTATTACAAAAGAAAATGAATTAAAGATAAGGAATAGCAGATTTTAGTACTAACGAGAAACAAACCAGATTGACATACAACACTGGAAGAATTAAACAAAGAGAGCGAGAGAGAGAGATTTATAAAAACAGAAAGGCAACAAATAAAGGACAGAAAATCAAAATCGAAGTTCTCCGAATTGAGCGCAACATAATTTACAGCGCCAATCACCTTCAGGTGCTTTTGACAATGGTGGTGAACAACAATACATGTGATAACCACTATGAAAAGAAAACGAGTTCAAATAATAAAGAATCAATGATCAATAAGATTCATATTTACCGATCACAATCGTCACAAAATAAAAGTTCAGAATCATTTTCGGAATTACCACACTCAGTACACGTTTTACATTCCATACATTGCCATGCATATGTTTTCACTTGACGAACCATGTTAGGTGTAAACTTTAGACAAGTTGGATGTGCTGAGCCACCGCAATCCTACGAAAAACAATAATTAAGATTCGATAGTTGCAAGAAATACTATTTCGCTTGATGTTTGAATTCAATTACTTTGCAAGTTATCATTTGTTCCGGTAATTTTGTTGTTTTATTTTCTTGCTCATCACCGCCACAAAAATCACATTGTATACCAGGTGCAATCGTTGTCAACACGTCTGATGATGGAGTCAATTGTTTTGGTGTTTGTTGTTGTTGAAACTGCTGTTGTTGTTGCATCATCATCATGTGCTGTTGATGTGCCATTTGATGTTGCTGTTGAGAATAATAAGAAACAGTACTGGAAGGTGCTGAACCTGATAGAGCAGCAACAGTCAATGGCATTGAGGCCGATGGAGACATTGAATGATGATGAGATTGAGATGGCATGCCATAGGGTGGTTGCTGTGGATGATGAGGAGGATGAGGATTCATTGGATACGAAGGTGCCGGCATACCAGGTACATTCATAGTCGGAGGTAGAGGTCCACCAGTATTATTATGAAGCATCTGACCAGTAGGCATCGGTTGATTCGAATACATAGGATGTTGTTGATCCATCATCGATGGATTCATATATTTTGGCTTCATATTTGTTGATATAGGTGAAGGTGATCCACTATTATCAGCAGATGGTATGGCTGAAGATGACGAACGATTATCAGTATTGTTTTCTTTGTGTTTGGCCAAGTGATATTGTAATCCAGGTTTGGTCTTATAACGTGCTGAGCAAAATTCACATACATATGGTAATTCAGCAAGTGTATATTGATGACGACGATGACCCGTATGAATGGGTGTTGTATTGTTGACTCCACTGGTAGTACTACTATTATGAGAATTTGCACCAGCTATGTGAAAAATGAAAACGACAGAATCAGTTTATTCTTTAAAAAACAAATATTATTTTCTTCAAACGTACTATTACTCTTTCTTGAGCCAGTTTGTGATGAACGTTTTGTAGAGCTACCACGTTTTGAACGTGACATCGTAGAAACAGGCGATGATGGACCACCAGGTGTACCAGGTGCACTAGTACTATATTCATCGAAATCTAGATCATCAACATCCTCATCACCATCGAGAATATAATTTTGAAGATGATGACTATGCGATGTTGTATTATGTTGTGGCCAATGTGGTTGTTGAGGCTGAACAAGACCAGTCATCGGCGGTGCAGACGATTGAGATGAATCATCACTTGAACCACCTGTAAATCTACCTGCTATCATAGCAGGATTCTCAATCGTACTGATAGATTGAATATCGCCATCTGACATTCCTGTAAGAAGAAATACATAGAACTTGTTCAGAAATAAACAAGAAAAGTCTATTGTGTTGTTTGTGCATACCGAGATCACCAGCTCGCACAAGAACACGAGGATCATCTTCCATAGGTAGTAGTATAGATTCATTTCCATTATTAGATTTTATCGTTGATGAGTCTAATTGTTGTTGTTGTTGTTCATTACTGCTTAGTGCATTGCTTGTTTGTGATTGAGTGACGGTGGATGGAGGATTAGGTCGTTTTTTATGCCATGTTTTTCGTGCATAGGTTGAAACTTGATCATGTCGATATGGCATAAGACGTTGTGTTGGATGTTTCCATAGATGATTTTGTGTTGGTGTTTGAATAATATGAGTTTGTGAATCGACAAATGGTAAACGAAGACGAAAACGTCGTTCACGTAGAAGACGTGAATTGAATTTATTCACATTTGACAATGCATCAGAATACGATGGTTCAGAACCAAATGCACGTAAAACACGTGAGGATGGTAAAATATCAATCATTCTCTTTGAAATTGATGCTAAGTTTTTTCTTTTTTCTTATATTATTCTCTAATATTGTTTATATTCAGCATTGATATTCGATTCGTTTGGTATTGTCAATCTTCATAGACCAATCAAATAGGTTATAGATCTATAAATATATATCCGATCGATGATAGATATCGCTTTTTTTTCTCGTATGTATATATATGTTATTTGCGAATTGTACAAACGAATAATAACAAAGGGAGGTTTTTCGCGAGCGAGTTCTTTGTTCCAGTTTTTTTTTCGCATCTTACGATCAGTCTATCTCGATCTTATTTCCAAGATATAATCATGGTTACGTACAGTATCAAAGACTTAATGGGTCTTTGTTCGGATTATGCACTCGATGCACAAATTCAAAAGATACTGTTCGCATTGGATTTATGGGTACCAAAAGCAGCTCGAGTATGATGAATTGTTTTTTTTTCGTTGGATTTTTTTGCTCCATCGATGCCTTTCATCTTCTAATAATTATATATTATCAAAGGATGAAATATTTACTGAAAGAATATCAAATTTTTTCATTGCTCTATTAAAATTACAATGATTTCTAAAATATTTTTGAAATTTCCTTAGGAAGTACATATTGATAATGTTGCACAACAACGATATGCTGCAACTGCATTCAATGGTTTTAATCGTGCTCGGTCCGTTATTTGCAATACAAACATAGCTGACCTTGTTTACATAATTCCTTTTTTTCTTATTAGATCTCCAACAAGAACCGATAGTATTAATAATACGAATAATCGATTACGTCGTACATTTGCATTACGATCGATGTCAGCCGAAGTCTTTCGTAGTTCAATCGATACAAGCAATAGTGCATCGTAAATCAATTATGATTTATTCTATTGTGTTGGCAGAAATTAACCCGTGTGTTTTTGTTCTTTCATTTAAGTTATTTTCATACAACAGGTACGAATGATTCAAGAGATTCGAATATAACATCAACAAGTATATCTTTAACGAAAAAATCAAGTAATGGTCAAATTCTTGACGATATTTCATCTACGGGACAATCACAAATAAAACTCACGCCTATATTGGAAGGCGGTGAAAATGAAGATAAATCCATTGAATCACCAATAACTCATATAAACACAAGTATTCCAACAATGATAACTACAACAACTCTTGATTGGACACCAGCTGAGTATGAAACATTGAAGAATTCGAACGAGATTTTCATATAAAACATATCGATTTTTTTTCCTTGAACACTGTAGCAATGAATCACCGGCTACTGGTCGAGCATCGATTGATGCACTTTTTGAATTAAGTGTTCGGGCAGATTCAGCACTTAAGACAGCAATGTGTGAAAATAATGCTATTGGAACAACTATTGGTCGAACTGGTAACAACAATGATCGTATTACATTACGTAAGAGTGTCAGTGTTATGAATCAAAAGCAGAAGACGGGTAGTGGTCGTTCATTGGTTCGTGCAAAATCTGATATGATACCTAATTCGGATGCAAGGTGAATAAACTGAACGTAATTTTTATGTATACCAATTAATAGTCTTTCTGTTCTAGTCGAAAACGTGCTTTGACTCATATTGCTCGTACTTCAGAACGGTATTTCAGTGATGATCCTAAAATGATTGCTGAAATCGAAGAACTTGAACTAGAATATTTATTCAAGTATGTATACAGATTGAAGAAATCTTTTCTAAATAGTGAGAGTGGAAAGTGTTTTAGTTCAGTTAGATTTTTAGTATGGTCTTTCTATTTGTATAATTATTAGTGATGGTCTCCTTGATATTTCTTGAAAGAAACCATATGAGATTCAAAGATTCATAACAATGTTTACTTATTCTATGATTTATCTCGATAGCTCTCATCGGGTAGACATATTTTCGTAGAAACAAATTCTAATAGTAGCGTGATTATTCGTTCCATTATTTGAAACAGTATGACAATGTAGATCAATGTTTTGCTAAAAAGTAAACACTCACCAAATGACACTTGTAATTTGACATCTATTCTGTATTTTAGTTATATTCGTCATTTAAAAACATTTCCTAAATATGCCGAAATGACCGAAGATGATATTTTACAAGAAGTGGAAAGTGATCCACATACATTACGTCAACGAACAAAAGAAATTTTAAAAGGAAAAATGTCTGATTCATATGCGACTTATCTTGCAAAATATCCAATAAAGTAATCAATTTCAGAGATATTTTCTTTGAGACAAAAAAAAAGACCCTCTCTCATCTCTATAGAAAGCAACGTCGTCGAGAACATCCAACAACACCAAATAAATATCGTAAATGTTCGCGACGTTGTTTCGATGGGCAATTACGTACGTGGCGTCGTAATTTACATCAATTCGATGAAGATTCTAAACAAGAAACGGATGATACGAACGATATGCATGAAAAAGATGAACAAACACTAGCACAGTAATATATATATATAGATGTATACATACATGTGAAATATTATCGTATTTCTTTTTGTTCCCATAGTTCAATCAATGATCAAAATGCATAAATCGGTGACATTCATGATCAATTTAACTATTTTTCTTTTTGATAAACGTATTTTCCTTATTACAAAAAAAAAGTCAGATACAAACTTGTTATGATATTATGTTTACTACTATCTCGTTGCGTTTCTCTCTTATTTCATATTAATGTACAGCTTTATTGCTCGTGCGTGTATCGTTCAACTATATCTAGTCCTAACGTTTTTCTTGTTTATCATTCCATATGATTAAGTTTTTTTTTCTTTCTTATGTAATATCAATACAGACGATTCTTAGCTTTTTATCAAGATCTCATTAAAATATGTAAGAACATATGCAGAATAGAAAACGTCATCACATCCTTTCTTTAATAATTCAATCATTGATACATATGACGACATCATAGATCTTTGTTTTATCTCGGAATTCTTTTCGATTGCACATGCTTATATGAAATCGAATCGAGATTTTTAGAAAAGAATGAAACATTCGATCTAATGAATGCTTAGTGTAAATTCATAAAATCAGTATAGAAGATTGATATAATTATCATTAAATTGACACATGTTATAAGTGTTACTTTATTGCTGCTGTTATATCTAAAGTTAAAACAAAGTCGTCCATAGTACACCTCGATGATAATTTCATAGAAATGAAAATGACACTATCATGTGTATCACTGAGCTGTTTATATAAATGCTAGAAGAGTTAGCATATTTTGGTTATACTGTTGAAAGAAACAACTATTATGTTGAGGCATCATTCAATCGCGTATAAACAGTGCAATGAATTTTAACTACAACTGTTTTATGTCATAGAAAAAAAGTATGGAATTCGTCTAAATATGGTTTTCGAGAAACATCATCAATAATAGCTGCATGTATATATATATTGTATGATAATAATGGTGAGAGAACAACATTTTGTCTTTCATGAAAGTGAAAACGAGAAGAACTAATATCATACATCATGATTCAATAAACGACAATTGATTTGAAACTAGTAGATAATTTAAAGCCCCCGACACATTAGAAGACTCCCCTTGGATAAATGAAGCAAAAGACATATTAGAAGACCCTCTGATAAACTCAATTTTTTTACAAATTAATTTCTGGAGTTTATTAACTTTTTAATATTTAAGTCATAATTGTATCGTAGATAAGTACGAATAATATTTTGCTTCCTTTATGAATATTATGCTTCAGTTCGAAGTGAAAAAAGTCTTGCGAAACAATCAATTGGAAACAACTGTTTAGTAAAGAATAGAATTCTTTATAGAACACATATCATGGGATCTTTTTACTGCTCTTATGCAGCATATTGTGAAAGAACTCTTACGGTTCTCTATACAAAAAACCCTCTCATGGTCTTGAGTTATAATGGGCTCCGTGTAGAACCTTGAGTGTAACACATGAAGAAATCTTTGTAAAATAGTAGCATAATAGGTGAAAATTCGTTGTATAACAATTAAAATGCCGAATTACCGTTATCTCTAGAAATTCTGATACATATTCATCACAAACCTTTCGTTCATAGTTGAAAAAAAACGTGAATTCATGTATATACGCTCGAGGCAGAAAC
>OENT01001484.1:16602-42586 GCA_900239685.1 Rotaria macrura
GAAGTTACCGTTACCGATCCGTTACGTTACCAGGTAACGGTAACTTCCCTCCCCTATTCTTAATACAAACGTATTCATTGAAGTTGACTTGAGCCTAATAAATATGCTATTAGAATATAGATTTTCATGTGAACAGATTGCATTAATACTAGTCAAAAATCAACAAGAAAAATTAATTCGATTGAGCTTGACAAAACAAGTTAATTCTTTTTCTGAGTTATGTAGTTATTGAGAAGTTAAAATTTGGTTAATGGCAGATCTAATTTTTTAGAAAAAACAAAGCTAGTGGACATTTTGCCAAGCTTTTCGGATACACTGCCTTTAATATTCTAAGAATATTTATTATCAATGATATATCTCTTTTTTCACAAGATAGCATTTGTGCGTTTCTCGTTGTACACATGTCGAATAAGTAAAACAACCGTTTTCGAACGATTGAATTGAAACGGATGTTTGTTACAAAGACTGCTGAAAAATATAACTTTTTTTGGGGACATAATAGAAGACCCCCTTGTAACTTATAAGCGATAAGACAGAATAGAAGACCCCGGGTCTTCTAATGTGTCTAGGGCTTTAGTTATGTATTTTGTTTTGTTCATTGAAAAGGTGAAAAGAACACTTCTGTAATAAATCTTACATTGTTGTGATATGAAATAGTTACGTATTGAATTCATAACCAACTGTACATGTAATGTTTTCTATCTTGATGACAGATCGTTTATTTTGTTATTTGTATTCTGATCTTATTATTGTTATTTCTATTGTTGAATAATGATAGTTCATTCAATCTAGCAATTGTTGTTGTGTCATCATTAACAGTAATATAGTTGTATTTGATCTAAAACATATGACGTAATAAATCACAAGAGATGTTGATAGAGAGATACTTCTATTACTTAAATACAAACTTAATTCTCTAAGAAAGAAACAAGACACATAATACTATTGATTCCATCATAGCATTGTCTTGTATTTGTTTGATAGGTATTCAATCTTTTAGTTGTTTTTTTCTCTCGCATTCATTATAGAAGTAGACTGATAGAAGAGGGATCATCTGTTATTTTTATACCTCATTACACGATCTCTAAATAAACTAATCCGAGTTGGGTGTCGCACGCTTTTATTCATTCCGTTTCTGTCCCGACACATGTAAGTATACATGTATTGTTCACACACATATAGTAAATAAGAATATTCATCCAGTAAAACATCGATGAATCTTACAGAAGTGTATGTTATTTGATCTGAACGTGTGTAATTTAGTTTTGTCTCTTGTCGAAAAATAAAAATAAATCGTAATATATCTTGCCTACCATCGATAGTGATGATTAAACATATTATATTGAAAGTTCTATTATGAAAGAAGTATCGATCTGGTGGCTACTTGTGGTAGTCAATAAAATTATCTATTTTAGCAATGCACATTGGCTTACAGGTGAGTTAACAACTATATTGTCAAACATATGATTCAATTATGTTTGTTTATCTTCTTTAAACATTTGTTTAAAGGAAATCTTTGCTGGTCAATGCCATGCATGAATGGAGGTTCATGTTTTGGATCAGCACAAACTTATCTATGTATATGTCCAATTAATTATAGTGGAGCATTATGTGAAAAACGACTTGGTATAAATCGATTTATATCGTCTTTCTTTTGAATGCTAATTTTTATCTATAAATACATTTCTATTAGGGATTTGTCAAGAGAACCCTTGTGGTAATCGAGGTTTATGTGTCGAAAAAAGTTTAACAACTTTTGAATGTCGATGTTATTTTGATTATATGGGTGTAACATGTGAAGAACATGTACCAAAACATATTCCAAATATATGGTCATGTAAGTGAAACGAAAGAAAACGATCCCATAGTTTTACAACTTATTGTTACATTTATTCTAGCACTTCTACCTGCACATACGAGAATTTTATTTGACATGTTAAAAGAAGCCTATCGTACAAAAGCAAAGAAGAAATCAATTGTAAATTCTGATAGTGATAACATAGATTTTATTGGTTTATTAACTCCGAATGACATGACTTCAACAACTTCAGTACCGATGATTTCAACACAAAATGAACTTAATACCATTACTCAACAAAATGAAATAGACGATATAGAACATATTATACCAGCAGAAAATATTCAACTTCAAAAAATCTTTCCATACATTACTACAACATCGGCATTAGATATAACTACAGTTGATTCTACTGAACAATCATATTCATATGATGATCAAACAACATTATCAGACAACTCTGACACACATATGCCTTCAACTTTGACTATGATAGAAAATATGACAACAAGAGAAGATGAACAATATCAAACAACTACTACGAATCTTATGGATAATGAATTAAAGGTTAATATCACTGAACAAGTAGATAGCATGATAACTTTAACACCATTCGAAATAGACGAAGAAGATCATAGTATCGATGATATGACAACAAGCACTAATGAAGAATTCAATGATGTAACCAGTACCATGGATCCGATTGATTATACATCGTTAGATATCGACATAACCACTGACGACGAAGACGACGATGATGATGATGATGATGATTATACATCGCACTCATCAGTTTCCAGGATGGCTTCATACGTTAATACACGTGAACAATTATCATCTACAACGGCAAATATTATCGCTTCCACCACACCGAGTCAATTCTTTTATAAATTATGCCGACAACTTCTATCACATATTTTACCTAATGCATCATCATTATCATCAATATCAACAACTGCAAATTTGAATACATCATTGATATCATCTTCGTCAACAAGAAAAAATAGTACAACTGAACAATTTCTTTCTTGGCTAAATAAATATTTCAGATCACCTATGTTAACAAATACGGCACCGCCTGTACCATCATCATCATCATCAATGAACAAGATTCGAACATCGACAACATCATTGAAACGTATAAATATGGATGACGCACTCCATCGAATGAATAATAATAAAGCTATTATTATTAACAGTGAACAATGATCATAGTTATATGCTTATATTCATCTTAAAGAGCAGTTTACTCATTTAAATCGCTTCTTTTTTCATGACAGGTTTCGTTCAGTTAATAAATTGTTATTCATACATGTAGGAATATTTAAATATTTCAGAATAAAAACAAAAAAAAAAGGATTCATAAAATTCTTCTGACAATCTCTTCAAACTCTAGGATAGAAAAAAAATTACTTTGCTCATTACTTTGCCCTATGCTGGATAAAACACTCATGCAAATGAACAAATATTGAGTATGACAGATTTGATATTCACGTCAATCCTATGCCCATCATGAAAGTCCTACAAATACAAAAGAGTAATGTCAGATTTTCTTTTTTTGAATAATTCCAATTTTAAGACTATCCTACACAATTAGATACGAAAATTATAAGAGTATGATGTGCGGGTTTGATTTCATATTATCAAAAAATTGAGACTAAAACATGGTATTAATATCTTTTTTTTTATTGATATACTTAATGCACCAACATCTGGTACAAGTCTTCTTAAATTAGACGATTCATTCTTCTTCTAATAGAAATGAAACATAAATTACAAGTCGTCTAAAATAGACTGTTAATCAAATCATCATTTATTTATAGAGAAATGTTTTTCCTTTCACCTGCATTCATCAAATCAAGATTTGCTAAAGTAGATTTACTTTTTAGACAGATTTAACTTTATTTGAGATTTAAAAAGTTATTTTTTTTTATCGATGTTGAATTTATTTTTCACTTCATATTTAAGTTCGGATTAGCATGTAGGAGTAGATTAGATAATATGACCACCTGCTAATAAGAAGCTGTTGTTTCACTGATGGTAATGTTCTTTTTGAATAAAAATATTACTTTATTTCTAACGTTTAGTTACATAAGTAGAATTTCAATTAGTTCAAAAACAAGAAAAAAAAAGACTATTCCAATAGAATGAACTCAGAATTCTGAGGTTGAAATTGACTAATTAAAATATATTGTCAGTTGAATCTAGTAAGTTAGACGTTTTTTTTTTGTCCAGGTAATAGACAGTGATTTCTTCTCGATAAGCTGTTGGCCTTGAATAATCGAGTACAAAAAGTAATCTTTTATTAAAAGCTTAATTATTCTTAATCATAATGTTAAGACACTTTTTCATCAACGACTGAATATTGTGAAATAAATTTTTGATAAAAATACATGGACGCGCAGGTGTATGAGAGAAGCACTAATAGATGCCTGACAGAAAATCCACTACATCTTAGAATATATAAAATAATGAAAAAGAAATAGAAATTTCTATTAAAATAAAGATTTATTTGAGCTACCATCACTACCTCGTCAGCGCAGTGTGAACAACTTAATTCTTAGCTCAAAAATGAATCTAAACTATACGTATCTTTTATTTGGTATACTTTTATTATTTTCGAATACCATAGCTTATCCAAGCTATGAAAACATTCGATATCATCCAGAATATCCTATGCTATCAATGACTGAACCTGAAATATCAAATATAGCCGATCATATTTGGAAACAACAACAATATGCATTCGTTGATGGTAAGACAACTATTTTAGCGCGTAGCTTTATTTTTTTCAACTAAAATGAAAAATCAAAGTTGTTTTTCGAATGAAGTACGTTATTTTTTTCAAATACTTCTTATGAAAACAATTCTCTATGAACACGATTGGCATTGTGTTATTCAATATTTGATAGATTTAATTGACAGTGAAGATAAACATCGTGATATTAATTTGAATAAAGATCTTTTTCAATTGTTAATATCAGTACTTGAGTTGAATACAGATGAACAACAATCAATAAGATATGTTTCCAATGAAAATATTCAATTAATTCAAGTCTTTCAACTTCTTCATTCATATCTAAATCAAACATCACTAACACATTCGACTACATCAAACGAAAACTTCTATATGCCATCATTATCAGTCGATAATGATTTGGATAATATTCAATTTTTAATTCATAGAACTATTCGATCAATAATAATAACACTTTTAAAACAACCGTAAAATTAATAGTTTTCATTGAAACAAAAACAAAACTCAACAAGTTCTTTTTATTTAACTAATACTATATTATTATTATAGGACGACCAAGACGTGGTTGGGGTAGTGGATGAAAACAATCATCATAGTGAACATTAACTTATGAAGTTCTATAAAACATTCTTGACAAATAAAATAAAATAATACAATCCACAACTAAAAAAAAATATTATCTTGCTGTTGTATTTTCTCATCATTTATGTTAACTTTTCTCTCTATCATTCGCTTTAAATTATGCATATATTCATGTTTTGTTTTAATATAAACAAACGCATCATATATATATATATATAAAACAAAAAGAAAAGTATTTATCTAATTTTTGACATTGTAAACAAGAATATATGCTATCGAAATTTCTTATAATTCATACGTAACTAATGTCGTAGGATGACAGAACATGTTAATTAAAATTCATCATATCGATTGTATTCTTAAAGACGACAGCTACTTTTCCATAGCCACTCGTTGATGAACTGAAACAAATAAGATTCCTTATCTCATCACGTGAGACAATTCCATTATTGCGATTTTGTATTACGAAGTTGAACACGTTATAATAACGTGGCATCTGTCTGTTCTCATCAATATCTTATGAAACGCGTCATAGAAGCTCAAATTATCATTCTATTCAGATTGATCGAGTTCCATAGAAAATAGATAGAATATCATTGTTAAGTACCCGAGTTTATGAAAAGCAAAATTCGGATACATTGATTAGACGAGTCCATATACCTATCTCTCGCATAACATTATGCATGCCAAGAATGTTCCATGTCAAACAAATTTGAAAAAACAATCTGATTGAAAACACACCTATGCTATATTGTATGCTTCGTAAGAATTATCGATTTCTAGAAATTAGTTTCTTGATCTAGATTACAGATCGCGATCTGTTACTACGTTCAAATAATGGAAATAGTACACTTTTATCTTCATGAATTCTTGTCTAGTCTTCATATTCGAATTGTAATTAATATCTACTAGTACTCAATGAATATCCATAGAGAAAAAAATTGTCTTGATCTCTTCGATGAAGAATTTATATATTGTTTCACTCAAACCATTAGTAATGATGATGAACTCTTGTGCAATAGACATTATAATCTTTAACATATAAGTGCACTACAGATTATTTTGTTTATTATCCATTTTCTTAAGTTATTTTAAATAATGAAAATTAAGATAATAGATTTGGATACTTTATATATACTATGTATGTAGATCAAGCAAAAGATGTTGGATTTACTTCAGTATGTTGTATGATTCATAGTCTTCTTTTATTTAAAAAAATGTATATATATATATATATATATGTTTGAGACTGTATCATAAGAAGGTTATATTGATTCGTTAATTTACTATACAAATGACTATATATATATATAAAGAATTCGATAGTTATTCTTTTGATGTTTTTTCAATGAGCGTAGGTGAAAGTATCGAAATAACGACTGAATGTATTCTTGTCTCGGTACTCTAAATAGCAAGTCGTTTTTGTGCCTATGAGTCGAGACTATTCCGATTCGGATAATGTGTATTATGTTTCTCGTCCACAATCGAATAGTATTGTGCATGCATCTGGTTGGCAATCACCTTTACCAACATCGGATATCATACCTGCATCATCAGTAACACGTATTGTTGTTGCATGTCCATTTGGATCGAAAAAGTGTGATTATGAAATTGATAAGTCTCAACATGGTCGTTTAATTGTTACGGCACGTCGTCGACATCTATTCAAATCTCATTATTTTTCTCTAGGCGATGATAATAATATAGCTATTCAAACATTTACAATACCCTCTGATGCTGATGTTAATCGTTTAACATCTTATATTGAACGAAATACTGATCGTTTAATTATTGAAATACCTAGCTTGTCATCATCATACGTAAAATTACCGATAGCAGCAGCAGCAGCAGACACTCCTCAATTCATTTATGATGATAGAAGATCTCGTGTTAAATATTTCGATAATAATCAAAAATTTGAATATCTTATTGATTGTCAAGGTTATAAAGCGAATGAAATTGATGTATTTATTGAAGGTCAACATTTAGTTGTTCAAGGTAAAACTAATCGAGCATTATCAACAGATTCAACAGAACAACATGTATCAAAACAAATTTCACGTCGAATTTCACTACCAAATACAGTTGATCTATCCAGAGTTGTAACATATACGGAAAATGGTCAATTAAGAATTGAAGCTCCACTTAAACGTGAGATTTACTATGGCAACAATGAAATTCTTCTACCTGGCTCACTATCGACAATAGTACCAACCAGTAGAATGGTTATTGAATCAAATCAGACTGAATTACCCACAATAGGTAACCATGAACATCATTATCGACGACATGAACATGTGAGTCGTCGTCGAGAATACAACGATGGAAATAAGTATCGAGTGTCGAATCCTGTACGCCGTGTATATTCAGCTGAAAGTCTCAACTATCCATTGTATAGATCATGGCAAGATGTTGATTTTGCTGATAATGAACAACCAAGAGACAGTCAACATCGACATGCGGTCCGTTATGCATATCGTACAAAAAAATTACCATTACATAGATCACCACCCTATTCACCTATGAATGATGTTGTTCAAACGATGACAACGCACCATACTCACCCAATGAATGAATATGTACATTATAAGTATTAATTATTGGACTAGCTGCTTTTTTTTTTCATTCCATAGATTATTTATAAGATTTATAGTTAATATTATTTGATAACACAACTATTATCTATTCATGAAATTTAGACGAAGAAAACAATAATTTTGAATAAATATAATTAATCGTTTCATACGAATGTATTTTCCTTTTGTTTCGTTCAAATCTTTCGAATCATTCATAGCGTAAATCATAGAACTTATTGCATTCATATTTGTTAATTGATTCACCGATTTTGTCCTTGTCATTTTTTTTACAGATACGATGGTAAAAACAGAACACTCTGTTTTCAACTATCTAGTTATTTAAAAGTAGAACATTCGATGTGTATTGTCATTTTGTGACAGTAAGCTTTGACAAAAGTAACAAGTTTATAACAGTAAAAAAGAATTTACATTTTTAATGAGTCCGTTCACAGTAACACTGCATTTGAACATCATCAAACTTAACAAAAAAATAGATTTAGTAGCTAAATGTCGAAAACAAAATATCGACAAGTAAAAATGTCGACAACCAAACGTCGACAAAAACAAATGTCGACAGATGAAATGTCGACAAAAACAAATGTCGACAGATGAAANGTCGACAGGTAAAATGCCGACGTGTAAAAAAATGTCGAAAATTCTATCATGATATAGGAAACTCGCGTATCATATACTGTCATCTATTTTTTTTCTGTTTGTGTATTTTCTTTATGCGTGTTGGTCTGGACATAACTAAATACGAATTTAAAGAACAGTTAATTCGTGGCAATTCTGGCAAGTTAAAAATGACGTCAAAGAAAACATGCACCATGCAGGATAAACTTAAAGAACTTTGAAGGAGATATGAGGAACAAACGATTAAACTCAATGAATATCACAACGAATTATCAAAGCTTATTGGCACAAAATAAAAATTATACGAATGTGTTGGTACATGCCTTATGCCTTGAATCTATGACTATAGCTGTTCGTTGTCACTCATACGCATTTTTATTTTTTTTTCATTGATATGTATTCGAATTTTACCTAATAAACCATAAATTAAATTTATTCATCCTCCATTTTTATTTTTTCATCATCAACTTCTTTTCTTTGTATTTCATGATGTCGACGTTTTACATTGTCGACATTTTTTTTCTGTCGACATTTGACTTTCGACATTTTTTTGTCGACATTTTACCGTCGACGTTTGGCTACTTTCCCAAAAAATATACTGCATAGTCCGTTTTATCCACCTACGATCACACTATTTTTATGTCAAGCAATAAACCTATTGAATTGTATTTTGTCATGTAAAATATACGTACTTAGACGAATACTAATGAATAAAAAATTCCTATGATGGTAAACACATGTTCAATCATACTTCTTTTGTTTCACTTTAAAAATGAGTTTCTCACGAGAGTTCTGTTGTCTCCCATTTGAAGTAATTAATCTCGTTTTTATTGTGTTTATAGAATACATTGTCATGTCATGTGATATGTAATGACACATATGTTATGTATTCGGCAAGTACTGATCCAGCAGACAAATCACAAGCAAAATCGCATTTCAGTTAGTTACACTACTTATTATTTCAATGGCGTACAAAGTAAAAACGATTTAATAATTGACAGGGATAACAATGAGGTACAGTTTGAATGCTGAAACTTCCATTTATATTCTATTCCAAATACAACATAATACTTATATCCCTCTCATGTGTTTGACTTAGTAGTATGCTAGTGGATTAATCGAAGCGAATTTTTATAAATTATTGATTCTGTCTGTGTACAATAAACACGTATGTCGGTTGTAATTAGTCTTCTCTAATTTAAACAAATGCTTGAATAAACATAAACATTCAATTCAAAAAAGAATTGATACATCAACAACAAATACTTTTCTGTTATTACAGATATGATAGAGAAATGAAATAGGACAATATTAAAATTTGTGATCAGATATTCTTAAATTTATGTGTTATTTTCTTATCAGTACTTTAAATTTGTGATTTTATTGCAACGTCGATTCTACATTTTTTTTATTAGAATAAAATATGCTTACAGAAAAAAAAACGAAAACAACTCGTTGCCTTCTAAAAGTGATTCATTTGAATTAAACCTGTATTTTTGGCATTGAAAATTATGTGAAGAAAAAAGAAAACAAAGGAGAGAGAAAGAAGAGAAGTAAAAATACAAGAAAGCAATGTAAACCATATTGATACATGATAAAATACAAATAAAAGAACGAAGAAAAAAAATGAACTGCAGCATTGATCATATTTCTTTCCCGTTTTTTCATAATGATTCTAGTACGAAGATTAAAAGGCCATTGACACGTTCATCGCAAGTTCAAACAGTAAATTTTTAAATTGAGTTCCAATTATTCTTTGGCCTTATCTTTATTTTCTGTTGGTCTTGAATTCAGTTTCATTTTAGCTTCGAGTGGTGATTGTTGATTCAATAGATTTCCCCATTTCGTATCATGAGAATCCGTAGTAAAAAATGCATGTGCTTTTAATTTTTCCATGCCACCTGTTTCTTCACTACCAAGTCGATCCGATGGTACGAAACGCTATAGAAAAAATAATTTAATTATCGAAAAACGAAACCTATGCATTTGATATCAGTCAATGTAATATGTATTTTATTAACAAAAGAATGTCGACGAGAATTTTCATACTGTTACGTAACATGAACGACTATCAGTTAGAGTGTATACAACTGTGATCAGCATTTAGCTGAATAGCAAATACAACCTAATTAAATTTCATGCGAAAGATTCTTCTCATATAGATATTTGAACATAGAAGAAAATACGTTCGACGACACTAGAGATTTGTCCGGGGATTGTTGTGTGCGATTTTAATGATTGAAACTCACTTCATATCAGGTGAATCTCTTCAAATCAAAACTGACATTTCATGGTCGTACTCAGTGATCAATCTATGTTAAGATTTTTCAATACAGTAACGATCTATACATGTCATAGCACAACTGATAACTAAATTGTACTATCTTCTACTATGTATGAACATGTTAATATTAACTTCTTATTCTGAAAGTCGATCGTGATACAATTAAATAGTCGAAAACTAAAGCCCTATCGAGTTCGCATAGTTATTTACAATCAAGGTGTATTCAGGCATGTTTACTGTTAAAACTATTGAAGCCATTTTAATATTTACTATGTCGAGGTAGTTCTAGTGACTACTGCAACATGATATGGGTGTAGGAAGATTATGGGAGTGTTCGAACTCTATTTTTTAGGCTACTTCATTTCTTAAGCAGCCATATTGTTTTCAATCAAAACAAATTAATACCCATATGGTGAAGAGTACGAAAGCTTCTAGTCAATCTTTAAATAATATCAATAAACAAAAAGAAATGCACCGGATGCAGCTTTCGAGAAGATCATCAAGCACAGTTAACAGAGACAAAAAGAAACATAAGTCCGTCTTCGATCCCAGACGCACAACAAGTAAAAGATATCATCAGGTTGTAGGTTTTATCACTGTTCGAAGTTTCGACATATGTACAATAGACTGATATTAATCACAAATAGATTAAGCGAGACAAGATATACGTACAACAAGTTTTTGTATAAGATCACCAATAATACTAGGAAATTCATCAGGTAATTTATAAGCAACACGAACAACAGCATTGAAAATATCATATTCATGACTAAACTAATTCAAACAAGGTTCGCTTCAAACCAATCAAATGAAAAATCGCTTACTATCCACGAAATAAATGTTTACCCGTCGTCATTTGATAAATAACACAACCAAGTGACCATAGATCAGATCTAATGATTCGAAAAACATATATATTATTCCAAAAAAAAACTAACATTTTTACAAACCCAATATGTAGAGGGCCATGTTGAAGAATTTCAGGTGCTACAAATTGAGCTGTGCCAACAAATGAATTCTTTCGTTCTACAGATTTTTTCTCTTCACTTTCACTATTATTATTCGTTTGAGACATTTCATTATTGTTAATAATAACACCGGAGCCAAAATCAGCTAATTGAATATGCATATTATCAGTTAGTAGAATATTTTCCGGCTGTTAAACAAATATTCAACTCGGCAATAGAATGTATTATTCAACGTAGTTTTTCCTCCTTTACTTTCAGATCTCGATGTATAATATGTCGAATATGTAATTGTTCTATGGCTTCGATAAGTTCAGCAGTATAGAATCGTACAATAGCTTCTTCAAAATGATCAGCATCCATTATGTATTGAAGAAGATCACCGTTTGAACAATACGTAAGGCCGAAATCTAAATTCATAGGGGATAAATAAACTCATCGTTAAACTTAACTCATAAAAAATTACGAATATGTTTAAGGATACTACGTAAACAGTTAAAATTCATCGACAATTAACTCAATTTCATTATCATTATTTGGAAGAAAACTTAACGCGAAAAACAAACATAATCGAACAATTTATTCATCTGTTAATCTTCGATTGTAACTAATCGTCTATACATTTCAGTATAAAATACGTCCGATGTTTTGAGTGCAGAATAAAACGTCGAAAGATTATTTATAAAAACTTGTGGAATAACAAAAGGTGATAGAGAATCATTCCAAAAATTTTTATTTTGAGAATCAAAAAACAAAACATTTTCCAGTCACGACGCACGTTAATTTTATCGAATATGTTCTCAAAGATTTTCCATAGATGTTCATCATCGAGAATAATTAATGAAACTTAACAATCAATCCTTTTTACTATTTAGCGCTACTGATAGATGATAAGAAATACTGATTTATAACGAACAGATCAACACTTATTATTCATTCAGTCGAAACAACATGATCGGTCTTTATTCTATTTAATTTGAATGATCGTATCCTTCTACATAATATGTAGATAAAGAGGCAAAGTCTAGATTACAACTATGATTTGAAAATTTCTCTCCTTCTTATCTTACATAGAAAAATTGATTATCATTTTCAGAGAGAAGATTTACTTGGAAATAAGTTATTCTCTGTAATTCAATGTGCTGTCACATTTCGATTACCAATGACTATCCATTTCATTTTCATGACCCTTCTGTGTCTTTATGTTCATTGCCTACCGATTCTTTTCTTATTCACTCATAAATTTGAGCACGCTACACTTTATTATTCATGTTAAAAATAACCTATCTGACACGTTCTGTCATTCAACTATGATCACAATAAAAGAAAGTCATTCCGTGCAACAGGAATAAAATTAATGCACAATAAGATTCGATATTTTTTTTTCACTCATACATTATCAATTATGTGTGACACGAACGCATCAATCAGTAAAGTACTTCATGCAATACTTTCCAGTCAAACCTGACATCCTAGTTCATTTCAACTATCAAGTTTCAGCAAGTAATGCAGATTTTGAAAATCATCGAGCGTCTATCTCTAATGAACTGTTCGTACTTAATTTATTTCTAAATATCATCAACCTATGAATCAGAACGAGTCATTCGATATGTGATAAATTGTTGAACATGAATACAATTCTTGCTCATTTTCTTATCATGCAATTGTTTGAAACTTGTTCCTTTTCATATTATGCTAAACATGTATGAAGAATGATACTTACAAAGAGTGCTTTCATTTTGAAATGTACAATAAAGTTTAACCGTATATGCACAATCACTTAATCGAGATAAGATTTCTTTTTCGCGAAAGACTTCGGGAATTTTTTTCAATCGTTTTATTAATTCTTTATCAACGGCTTTGACTAAAACAAAAATTAAAAATCATAAAAATAAACCATAAATGAAAGATTCGTACTTGCTAATTCGCGATTTGTTGCTGTTTCAATAGCAAGAAAAACCTCAATGATGATAATAAACAAAGTTCAAGAAACATAACATTTCTATCGTTGTCTTACTGTTGAATATGAACCACAACCGATTTCTTTGATGAAATTAAAATCTTTGACTGCTTTCTTTGGAATATTTGATGAAACTGAATTTGTTGCCATTGAATTTAGATGCTTTGAAATATTCCAGAACCAGAAATCATCTCATTATTTCATTAAACAAAGCCCCGCGTATATAACAAACAATATTTTCTTATTGGTCTTCGTCTAGAACCAATAAAAATTTTCAATGAAAAACAAATCATCTTTATCATCATCGTTGGGTGTGATCGTACATTCAGTTCTTGATCAGTATTTTATTCGGTACATCATGAAATCAGAAAAACCAACTGACAAATTCGGCGAACTTAAAAATCAACTTCTTGAGTCTTACAGAAAAGAATTTGCAAATGATGAACCAACCATATGTGCATTTGCACCTGGTCGAGTTAATTTAATCGGTGAACATGTCGATTATAATGATGGATTTGTTTTTCCGATGGCTATACCACTTGGTACAATGATTATTGGAAAAGCATTGGACAGTTCAACAACACAAAAGTGTTATATTCAAACCTTATCAAGTAACTATATTATATAACGTAAAGGTTTAATGACACGAGAATCGATGATCTTTATGCATCAGTGCTCTTTTTTTTTTGCTCATTTCGAAAGAAAGAAACTAAAATAATGAAGTGAAACTATTTTTCGCTACCTGTAAAATTAGATGTTTTTTCTAAGCCTATCATATTGCTCGTAGACAACGACTTACTATCATATGTTTCATTTTGGAAGATGATGTTGGTGAACCAAAGTCCATTGAACTTGACTTATCGAAAGAAATCTCACGATACGAATCTCCTAAATGGGCCAATTACGTTGTTGGTGTACTAGCTCTTTTCTTGGAACGTACAAAACCAAATAAACTACAAGCATTTCGAATAATTATTGCAACAACTGTACCCATTGGTGGTGGTCTTAGTTCATCAGCATCACTGGAAGTAGCTATGTGCACATTTCTCGAATTACTTTATCAACATTCTTCAATACCTTTTCAATCGTTATCAAAGGTCGACAAAGCACTATTATGTTGTAAAGCGGAACAAACATATGCTAACGTACCATGTGGAATAATGGATCAATATACAGCATGTATGGCAGAAGTTGATCATGCTCTATTAATTGATTGTCGAGATAATACATCGAAATCTGTACCAATGACAAATAAAGATGTTTGCGTCTTAGTCACGAATTCTAATGTCAAACACGAATTAGTTGCTGGTACCTATGCTCAACGTGTTCAACATTGTCAAGAGGCAGCTACTATTTTAGGTAAGTTAAGAACTGTTCCATTAGATTGTTAATCATTGTCAATATGTAAAGTTTCTCATTCAATTGCAGTGTATGATTTGATTTGATTTTTTTCGTTTCGTTTTAGGTCATAAGAAATTACGTGAAGTATCGTCCATCGATGAACTTGAGAAAGTTCGTGACACACTTTCACCGGTAATTTATAAACGTGCACGTCATGCTATCACGGAAATTCAACGTACAGAGGCTGGTGCACAAGCATTAATTAACAACGATTACAAGGAATTCGGTCGTCTTATGTATGAAAGTCATGAATCACTTCGTCATGATTTTGAAGTATCATGTGACGAATTAGATGAACTTGTTGAACTGGCACGTTCAGTCGATGGTGTATACGGTTCTCGAATGACTGGTGGTGGATTTGGTATGTAATTCGTTTACTATATAATATCTATTAATCATAAACATATATATATATATATTTGTTTAGGTGGTTGTACGGTAACATTAGTAAAAAAATCATCTATCGAAAAATGTATTGATACAATTAAAAAAGGTTACAAGGGTACAGCGAGTTTTTATAAATTCGAGCCAAGTAATGGGGCTTGCTCAGTCGATTTAGGAACACATTAATTTAAAAATCAGATATAATTTTTTTATTTCGAGTATCTATTTGGTATTGGAACTAATCTCATTTTAACCATAATCTCACGTCGATTCTTAGATTGATCAGATAAAAACAAATAAAGCATTTTATTAGACATATTACAATTTCAAGCTGATGGTTTTGTTCTTGTTCTCTTTTATATAACAATCATAGATGAAATATCAAACATGTAAACGATTATTCAATATCAACAACAATCATAAATGCATGAGTAGAAAAGAAAAACGAAGTGTATTGCACAATATTGGATACAATTACTTGAGGTAGCTTGAGAAGAATCATTGATGAATAGTTGTACGAATAAATAACTGGAAAGAAAATAATAATAACTATTCATCTAAAGATGAATGCCTAAATACATAATACAGGTATACAATTTGATCGTCTCAACTTGAACTATGTTTAGTCTACGATCAAGATTTTGAAAGTATTTCATATCAAAACGACGAAAGACATTATATTCATGTAATAGTTGCTTCAATCATTGTCGTTTGTATCTCATTAAATTATCGACTGAAAATATAGAATTTAGCCTTGAATATTTTCAATACATGTGAATTTCTCTACAATACATAGATAGCGAAGTAAAAAAAAATGTTACTGAAAGCAATAGAAAAATCTAGCTGACAGATCTTTCTTGTTTCCTGCTATTTTCTGAAGCGATTCGAACGGAAACAACGATTTTCAAACAGAAACAAATCGGATATTTAAGAATTCAGTGACAGAAATCATTGTTCTTTGATTTGTTTTCAGATACTTCCTCGACTTTTAAGCTTAGTATGAACAGAATTTTCATAACATGAATTACAACAACTTACCATTGTCTAAAATAATAACTATGAAATAAGCTATTAGCATAGGCTACATGAACAAGAAACGGGCTCACTTTTTACTACATAAGAACTCTTCAAATACTAGTAAATAGTTGATTCACATAAATCATTTTTTTACGCATTCGATATGACACGTGAAGAGAAATAAACTTCAACCTGAATGTTATGATTCTGATAAGAAACGTAAAATAAAAATGGGAATGTAATTCATTGGATTTACACCATCTGTCATTATTTTCTTCATATGAACAAAGATAAGGAAATTACAATGGGCAAGAGTGAATAGAAGGTCGTCATAATTTTATTTAATACGTATGGTAATTTGATATATGACTTTATAAAAATCAACAAAATCTAGTTGACTTTATTTTATTGATGACTGTAAAATTCATTCACCTTGCTAGTAGCAAATAGAAAAACAGAGAGAAATATTTGCTTGTCAAAATATCCATCGTTGTTATCCAAGAGAGATAATATTCAATACAATAAATTCTTATTTTCAATCGTATATTTAGAATATGTTGAAGGGTACATAGAACATAATTATACGAATATGTCTGCAAACGAATCAATGATTTGTATCAGTGAATTTCAAGATTGCCTAAATCGTTAGTCTAACACAACAAGGGATACATCAAGAATCAAATATGAACGAAATTATGTTCTTAATCAAAATAAATATTGATTCATAATTTAAAATGAAAAATAGGATTATTCTTTTACATATTCTCAATTTCAAATGCACACTTTTGCTTAACTTTATTTTATTCGTGTACATATATTGAAGTAGTAAACGAATGAGACAAGAATTTCTTTCTCATGGCATAAATTCTTTTATCTGTACGTAGAAAGAAAAGAAAAAGAGAAAAGATTTAAATTACATGTAGTTAAACTGCATATAACGTTCATCCGTTGTTGTGTACTCACTTAGACTTTTCATCTGTTCTTATTACGAGTGTGCCAACTTTCTCTTCTTCTTCTTCTTCTTATCCGACATTCAACAACGTCGAGGTAAAGGTTGTAGACAAATACATACTTTCAATCATGAATTGCATATTATTACTTCATTTTCTACTATTAATTGTGTCAATTACACTTTTAATCTTGGGTATAACTACATCACGATGGCTAGTTTTTGTTGATGGACATACAACGGGTAATATTGATGAATATTCAAAAGGAATTCTACTTATTTGTCAACATAATACAAATCAATATTTAATGTTGAACAACAATTTAACAAATCGATCTAACTATTTGAGCCATAATTTTTATACATGTTTTAACCGTTTATATAAATGGTACAATCTATCTACAAATGGACCTGAATTATTGAGTAAGTTGCAAGAAAAAAATTCACGTAATATTTTATGATTCATTAAATTATCTTCAATAAAAATTTTCTTTTTAAAAACAATATTAAATATTGTAATCGAGTGTAGAATCAAATAAATTCTGATTGATTTCTTCCATCTACTTTGTCAAATATATTATCAGTATAATATATGAAGAAAAGAAGCTCAATCAAAATAGTATTCTAATATTGTTTCAGTTTATTATTGAATTCATTTTCTATGTTTATATATTGTAAAATCAAATTTCTCTCAGATGTGCACACGAACTAGATTTTCAATAGGAAAAAATTCATTTTAATTTCGTTTTGTTTTTCTTTCTTCAACGATAGATCGCCATAAATTATTAATTGTAACATCACTTAGTTGCGTATTCATGGCTATTATTTCTCTACTTCTCACTCAATGTATCAATACAGAAAAACCTTTCAATAAAATGCATTTTACAAAACGATCTATTGATTGTTTACTAATTACTAATATTCTGACTGGTATGTAAATTATTCTATTGAAAAAAGAAATAGAATTTCGCTTTTTTATTCATGTATTTTTAAAAGTTGTACTGGCATTGATGACGTTGACATTGTTTTTTGGTTTTGAACATCTTCAAAGTATTATTCACTATGGTTGTTCGTTTTGGTCATTTGTAATAGGCACATGTTGTGTATTTATTTGTTGTATGCTCATAGGAGTTTTTCGTATTGATGTAGAATTTGAATTCTATCGTTATCGACATGATTCTATGGCAACACTATGCTAGAATTACTAAATTACTATGGCGCATGTATGTTTTTCTTTGCAAATCAAAAAAAGACATGTAATAAATCGGACGTAATCTAGCTACGACTATTTTTCTTTTTGATTTTCTTTTTAAACGGCAACCATTTTCATCGTGTAAGAGACTCAACATGAGTGAAGAAAAGATATAGGTGCGACCTCGAGTATTTTCGATGAAAACACCGAAGGAAAAAGAAAAAAACATACAAGGGGTCGTTTTATTTCTTCATTTCATCATTTGCTTTTCTATAATGAAATTCACTAACAGAAAAACAACGATTTTATAAAAACAACACTGGTTAAGGATTAAATATTCTCTTGTTGATAAAAAAACAACAGTATTTCTAGATATTCAACTAGACGATCTTTAAATAATTATGCCTGCCATGTAAGTCTAAGCACGACTACACTGATCAAGTAGTATTATATTTGATTCTATTTAGTAATATAGACAAAAGCAAAGAGAGAACGACGATTTTTACGTTTACAAATGGATCATTAACTGTTACTATTCGACAAGGTGATTTAAGTATGGAAACAAGTGATGCCATCGTCAATCCAACGAACGTAAAGATGGTTGACGAGGGAGGACTGGATAAAATAATTCGTTCTAAAATGGGTAAATTTTTTATTGACCAAGTCGACGCAGTTAGTCAAGAGTTGCAAGAAAATGCATGTCCCATTGGACAATCACGAATATTTATTGCAAGACATACTGGCAATCAAGGTGTGGCCCGGTTCGTTATAAATACTGTAGGTCCAGTTTATAAAACTGATGAAAAAGAACAAGCAGCTTTTCTTCTACAATCGTGCTACTCGACATCATTGGGATTAGCTAATTTGTATTCATTAACATCGATTACTTATCCATCAATATCATGTGGCGCCAATAGGTATCCTCCGAATGAAGCAGCACAAATCGGTATTGAGTCCATACGACAGTTTGCTTATCAAGTTAAAGATGTTCGATTCGTCCTATTTGATCGTACAGTTTATGATGTTTACGTCAGAGAATGGACGGACTATGCAGAAAAGATCAATAGAGCAAGTACGATAAGCAGCGAAGAACGAGGTCGATTTCGATTATCATCACATTCATCAAGGCAATCCCTCCCTGCAGATAATTATTGTATTTTGTGTAATCAACAGCCAGCAGATAATAATTCAAGATATTTATGTAGTGCATGCTTGGCATTAACCCGCTCAGAAATATTTGATAGATTTTTAAACCGATTGAGTATTGGTGCAGAAAAATCATTCAATGATATTGAAGCAGTGTGCAAATCATTGAAACCAATACTAGACATCTATCCACTTACATATACACCAGTACAAAAATTTGATCAAAGTATTCATAAACGCGATAGTGTCTCTGAACATTACTTACAAAACAAATGTGATAAAAAATTCCGTAACAATATGCCTATGGCAATTGTCGGCGATGGAAACTGTTTATACAATACATTCCTTCGGCTAGGTGGAGCTGGTACGACAGCTGAAGTATCAACGGTCACAGCTGTTGAATTACGAGCTCGAAATGTAGTTGAACTTGTTCTACATAAAGACGAATACAAAAGCAGATACGCAAGCTTTCAACATCTTCTTGACAATCTTGAAATCTATGTTTCCAATGAAATGGTGCATGATACAAATTTTTCAGCCATATGGGATATTTTTAGCATAACAAATGTACTGAAAATTGACGTTATATGTGTTTATCCTTCGGTAAATGGACCCGAAGATTTGTTCTATAAAAGCTTGAATGATGCCCTATTTCAATCACGAGAAAGTCAACAACCCAGCAGAGATCGAGGAACACGAGGGGAAATGGCAACAATGGTTAGAACAGTGAAACTTCTTTTCTCAAATTGTAACAAACCCCCAATGTTCGGAAATAAGAAAGACCCCTGGACACCAAACCATTTTGTACCAATTCTCAGTTTGCGGTAAGCAAAATAACACATGTATTCTTTTATATTATTTTTGCAATTTCTCTATAATAAATCTTAATAATAATACGATGTTGTAATAAAGTGGAAGCAAACACATTATCGACCTGACCTCGGACAACTTCAGATTGAAAGGTATGAACCTCAGTCAGTATCGATGCTATCTTCATCCGCTCTTAAAGACGCGAGAAATATATAAACTTAGAGATTCTGGTTAAGCATTTGTACGAGAACAATAAGATATTCGTTTGCTAAATTTAAATAGCACATGGTTTGACATGTGTACGGTATTTTGCTTCTTTCTTTTCTATCAATCTTGCACTTGTTTTTCTCTCACTGTATATAAAATAACTGCATTTATCGTTAAAAGATATTCATCATAAAAAAGCTGTTAGCACAATCCCTTACGGGATTAAAAATGTGAAACACGATTTAACTGCTTTTAACACTCACAGTAATCTTGCTTTCCTTCATTGGCGCTACTTGCCATTTCCACATCATTTCTTACAGAGCCAGTAGAACTGCAATAAAGAAGCAGCTAATCTATTTTCATAATCAATTACTCACATATATTCCCTAATCCTGTCTGTACCAAAGGTCAGTGACGCCCTTGGGGACTGCCTATCACTTTTGCGACGGTCTTCAACCTTGTCGATAATGGTCTCTGGAGGGAGAATCACATGCCAATAACGCTCCGTGATAGGGAGAGGGGATAACCTATCGGTAATGGTCTGTGATTGGGGGGGGCGGGATCACCTATCGGTAACGGTTTGTGATGGGCCGGGGGAGGGGGGGGATCACCTATCGGCAACGGTCTGTGATGGGGGTTCAAAATTTCTACCCTAAACACTCCTTTTAGTTTGTGTTTCACAAAACGGAGGTAGTCAAGTCTTTGACGTCTTGATCAGTTGTAACACCATCTTATGTCTTGCATCAGAAAATCCTTGCCGATCGAATTTCATGAAGCCATTTTAAAGCACAATACTGTTATCCTGTGATAATATCACTATCTTTGAACTCCATATATCGGAAACCTGATGTTGGTTAGCATGTGATAAGGCAATTCTTTTTTTCATTCATTTATCGTTCATGATTAGAAAGATTCGATACAATGAATTTAAAACAATAGTGAACAGTAAACGCCTTGGAATTTCATCCAGTTTTATTAGTTCGACCAAAGGATTGATGAATCGAGGAAGAGCGATCTATGCATTTTATGTGTCCATACATGAAGCTGTCGAAGTTTTTTGTCATTTTTATTTCTGCAAATAAAACCAAAATATTGTATAGTCGATTGTTGACTTGAGATTGAACATGGCAGTGGTCTTTACCACTGAAGTCGAATGCATGTTACATTTGGGAAAGATTAATATATAACTTCTATGTGAAACAACTATCGGGAGATCTATTTTAATAAAACAATTATCTAATGTTTTTTTTTCCAAACGTATGCTATTCTACTGGTATGCAAAGATTATTCGATAGAATACAACCTGAATCTTCCTTAGAATTATAATGGAGGATATTTCAAAACAGACTATATTTTCTTTGAAATTTTATACACTGTTGCAATTTATCTTAATTCGACTACAAACGCTCTTATGAAAGACCCGTATCGATAGAAATGTTCGCTCAAAATTAAGATTCTTCTATTCCAGCAGATTTCATTGATCGGAATAGCAACAGAAAATAATTGATTTTCTTTTTAAGATCCTTTAGCAATGTCAGGTTTCATATCCTTATCAAATTGCCAGTAACGAAGGTCAAAACTGGCACTATTAATTTCTCTGATGTCATCGTTATAATATCATGTTTTTGTTTTGTTCGTATTAAACAATGAAATCGAGTAAAAGTGAAACATAGTGATTTATGAATATTTATTCGTTTAATGATTCATAGTGAATATCGAAACAATATCACCGGATCATATAAATAAGTCTTTATATATATGTATATATAGAAAAAAAACACACACATAGTAAAATTTCTATTGGTCTTTCTTTCTCATTATTATACATCAGTTTGAAAAAAAGAAGATAATTTAATCGATTTTTTCTTATTATTTGGAACATCTGAATCGCTTGTATTTCTCAAACGATTTATTGTTATTATTTTAGTAACCATATCATTTGTTCGAGTAGGATCATTTTCATTGGTTCTTGTAATTGATTTTGGATTTGAAACTAATGAACTATTTATTTGATGAAATTTGTTAGTATTTATACCAGTATTCAATAGTTTCGGTGCTATATAAATAAAATATTCATCCATATGACTGTAATGAATTATTAATAGAATGCTTACTTTTAACGATTTTTGCATAGATCGGTGGTTTTGGTAGTGAAGATATTGATGTAGATAGAGTGCTACGATTGACAAAATAAGAATGTTTATGATTTCGATTGGTTATGGAAGTTGTTAATAGAATTTGGTCATTCGTAGACGATGCATTTGATGATTCAGTTGAATCAAGATCAGCATTTTCAGGAATATTTCCTGTTAAATTCGACAATGTCTTTAAATGATATTGATAATTTATTGAGTTATTATCGTTTGGACTTTGGTTATGAAAATATTCTGTTATGATAGAAAATATTCTACTTAGGAAATCAACAAGTATAATAAAACTTACGCGTTGGTGACATAGAAACTAGAATATAAAACGAATAGTCTACAAAATTAAGATTCAAGGAAAATCACTTACAATCAAATGATTCTGGTGTCTGTGAAGCAAATGGATTATCTAAAAATATAAACAATCGTTTACTCATATCATTCAAATCAAATTATAATTCATCAAGACTAACCGTAATCAGCTAAATTATCATCGACAAGACAGTCATCTAACTGTTTAGCTCTTTGCTCGATTGTTGAAAAGTGAGTGGAATCATTCTAATTGTATGAAAAATATGCACGAATTTTTCAATTATACATTCAACTCAACTTACCGAACAACGATTGAAAGATTTGTATGTTTGCTGATTCGTCTGTTCACAATAAAACAACAAATAATTAGATATTAAGTGATAACATGAAATTGAAATCGATTGCTACATGCTCGTAGAACAGAGAGTCCTATGACTAGTTTAACATTAATTAGAATTACAATAAACTAACAGATGTATGCCTTTAGATTCTCAATTCCGTTGTGTAAAAATCGATCTACTTGATCATTAGTACATTAGGAAAATGCTAATTTTTCGAAAAGAACTAACAAAATAAACATTCGTCGCATTCAAAATTTCATTATCTATCATAGATAGATGCAGTATTTCTGATGAATTATTCTGCATTCACAATCACTTGGTATAAGAGAAAATTTTGTCTTGTCACCATCAATTGACATAGATACTGTGATTTCAATATGTTCATCTCCTATGTGTCAAACTTGTGAATGTAAATCAGTTTTCTCTGTATCATGGTTATTTTTACAAATAGGATCATCAAAATTGATATTCTTTTCTGGATAATAGAAATATGATATTGATCTTACTTTATTATTTAAATAGTTTCTTATAGAATTCTTATGATTATCATCTCTACATGTCATTGTTTCAAATGTTTGTTTTCCATTGTAATTGACTTTAAGTAATGTTTGCTTTGGACTTTCAATTTGGTCGATGATTGATGAACGTTTGTGAACGAGTAATGGTGCAGAAACTAATGGTTTAGTTTTAATCAAATTTTCCTTTCGTTTCTTACGATAACAAGTTATCGATGCTAACACAATACATATAAATAACAATAGAACGATTCCAATAAAAAAATATCTTTTCATTGATATCGATAAAGGAACAATTGATACAACACATGTATATAATTTATTCGAATTCGATATTAATGGTATGCATTGTTCATGAAATTTACATGGATAACTTTCACATGGATATAAATCTAATTGACATTGACGACCAGTAAAACGTGATTTTGAACAATTACATATAAAATTTGATCCTTGATTGATGCATATTCCACGATGATAACACGGATGATAGGATGAGCAGAAATCTTTTGTTGTTGAATGTTTTTGAATGAATTCTGTTGATGAACAGCCTTGTGTTGTACGAATGAATTCAATGGTATTCTTTTCAACATTTTCTTGTTGAAGAGATAATATTCGATCGTTCAATGTTATATTACCTAAACAACCTTTGAAATCAGTGCCAACGATAATTTGTTGTAGATAATTTGTATGAATTCGTTGAGATAAAATTATTCTACGACTAAAAACATGATCAAATCGAAGAAGATAATAGAAATTAGAATAATCTATTGAAAAATAAATATCATGCCATAGACCATCGTTGACTATTGTTTGATTTATTTGTAAAAGAATATATTCATTGAATTTAACATTAATATAACCATTAATTATTTGTAGAATTATTGTATGATGTCGTTTCAATGGTTGATCGTCATAGATCAATTGAAATAATTTTCCTTGAATGGATTGTGTACGAAAACTTAATTTTATTGTTATCTGTTGTGCTAGACTCATGTTGAAATTCATGCGAACTAAACTGTAACCATTGAATGTTAATGAATTCGATGAATCTAAACAAATCAATTTGATTGAATCATTCTATTAAAGTGATAATTAACTATCTATGAATTCATTTTTTTTCATAGTGAACATAGTGGGAAAAATAGTTTGGATATTCTACATTGACTATTCGACTAGTTGAAACAAATCGATCGGCAGTATATTACATCTTCAGAGATTTTTGAACTGAAAAATGAGTTTCACAATGAGACGGCATAATGCACGACCAAATTTTTATCTACATTGTTTCAAGCATTTAACACTGGTTTTGACTTGTTGCTTTCGAATCATTCGATATAAAATTTAGTTCTCTGTATAAATGCTCGTTTTGAATTTTAGAGAAATATTCAGCGTAAAAATAGAATTAAACAAAAAATCTAGAAAAACTATTTCCCCCAACAAACTCCAAAACTCATCACATCCTCATGGAGCTACATTGATATCTTATGAAAAACAGTAAATCGCAGTTCCGTAATACAGCGGATGTTGATTTTTAGAGTCTTATACTCTGGCATGGCGAATACGATCCTTGACATTGATATTGAGTTGTTTTGTACAGGATTAAAGGGTACAACTGAAAATCGACATTTGGAAATTATTATGAAATTTCCTGTGCCGTCGGACTTTATTTGACATTGCATGGTTCACACTTCGAACAATAAGAAACACATAAAGTTTGCCACCATCCGAACCTCTAGAGAATTCAGATGGCACTGGTAATTCAACAATACTGTTCGATTTACAAATTTTGATTGTCGATTTTCCAGTAAACTAACTAAAGTTCGTATCGATAGATACCAATACAATACCTTAAAACAATTGTCAAGTGTTGTGAAATACGGAATGAATTTCTCAATTATTTATTTTTAGCAGAGTCAATATATCTATCGTAGACGAATAGTTGTGAACTATCGAATATTTTTGATATGTAACATATTTAATTAAGCCCCCCCCCCCTCAAAAATCGAT
>OENT01001485.1:1117-13387 GCA_900239685.1 Rotaria macrura
TCCTTCAGCACCACAAATTCTTGAATCGTCAACAAATATATCAACCTTATCAAACACAACTAATCTTCCGAAAGCGCGGCTTGAACAAGGTGTTCTTAATTTTTGTAAACATGTCATCAAAATTTTCACATCATTTAAAGTCAAACACTTTTTACGAAATGGATAAGCGATATCTGTCTAGGAGCTAAGCAGTAAGTTTGCCTATCCATTCTAACAATCAAGGTCGAAAGAGTTAGATAACACAAATAGAACAACTACAGACGAGTCAGATTTCGAATGAGATGATGCAATGAACAACAATATGACTGGCAGGTATATTGATGGTGACAGTAGTAGTGAAGCTAAGGAAAACATGCTTACTACCAATAATATCAATAAATCTGATTCCGGACTGCGTTTGGCCGACAATGTGAAAGAATCACTGACTAAAACTTACTTCGAAACTGCTATCAACGACACTAAGACGTACCTTCTCAAGCAAACAGTCTCTTGTCTTTTGAAAAAAGTAAACGTTTTCATTGCCAGCACATCGATAGTTACGATTCAAAACTGATTCGCGCAGCTTTTATCTTCAATTAATTCTATTTTCATAACGAATAAAAGATTATTAAAGGTCCAATAGTCTAGTTTCATTTTGGTTTAGTACGAAATCCTTTCTCTGATTTCATCTATTTTTCATTTGAACGTTTAAGTATGGTGACCGCAATTGAATCGAAAGATATCTATGAATTATACAGAGAAAAACTGAAATTTTCGGTAAGCACAAAAAGTCCCCAGAAATCAATGGTAATCAATGGTAATCATTGGTAATCAATGGTAATCATTGGTAATCAAAAGTAATCAAGTAATCAAGTAATCAGTTTGTTCCCCCTTGTCAAAACATCACCAATAGATAGGGTACATTTCAAAGCACATGTAGAGTAGAAAAAAAACAAGAAACGAAAGCTTTGAAAATTTTGGTTCAGGAATGGGAATTCCCTTAAAAACAGAAATAAACAGTCACATTAATCTTCCATATGATGACTAAATATTGAACCGAATGGATATGTGTTATAAAAAGAAGCATAGGTTTTTTTGGTTTCATGTATACGTGCAGGCCAGGTTGGGCCAAAAACAAGTGGCCTGCTGGCATCTCTGATCAGGAATGCAAGCGATGCCCTTTTCTATGAGAAAATTTACCTAATATTACAAACACATAGAAACAGACTAGATGCAAACTTTCAACGAGAAGAAAAGGTAATAAACGTTTTTACTTTCCATAGTGTAATTTGTTTCGTTTCAAAATATCTGACTCTTCCCATCCACGAATTTGAAGTTCGAATATTATCTTAAATTTTTGCAAAGAATAGCTCTTATGAAAGACCTTCACACTAATGTCGTCAATTTTGAGAAAGTCGGCTTGGAAATTTCCCATCAAACTATCAGTCTAAATGAGTATTTTCATTCCATAGATGGTTTCAGATTTCTACGTAACAGTCATTGATAATCTGTGCATATACACTCTAAAACCATAGGCTTTTTATCAAGCCCACGAAAAGGTTCGCTAGATTTGAAAAAGCATCCGCCTGCCTCCAGAGACTTGAAAAACCATTTTTCAGTACTACCAAACCTTTAAAAGTTCTCCCACCGGGCACACAGGAAGAAACCTCTCCTATGAAACCTCTTTATAAGTTCCATACACCACGGAAAGGTTTCCCATTTTCTTGCGAAACCTTCAGAGTTTATAATTAAAATCTAATGGTTTTTTACTAAAAAGCAATGGTTAGTAGGAAACCATTGGAATTGAATATGAAACCCAAAAGGTTTGGGATTTTCTTGCGAAAGCTTTTGGGGTGTACGGAAGTTATAAAAAGGTTTCATAGGAGAAGGTTCTTCCCGTATCCCAGGGAGAAGAGCCTTTAAAGGTTTCGAACAACTGTAGAGTCGCATTTCAAGCCTTTGAAGGTAAGTGAATGCTTTTTCAAATCTAACGGACTTTTTTTCGTGGGTTTGGTGTTCGCGTCAGTGTTGAATCACATCAACGCTAAACGAGGATTAAGATGCGGCTTCTAGTCTAATTCGCTAGGACAACTGCCTGGATAGCAGGAGGTGTGGGTTCGATTCCCGCGAAGGTCACTTTTTCATCATTCTGTCAGATAACATCAGTGACACTACTTGTCTCTTTCGTTCTATACATATGTGGAGCTAACATTTGGTGAAAAATCAATTTTTATAATCCAACTTGACGACTCATTCTTTTCCTGCAAAACGCACGATTTGACACAGGAAGGAAATAAATCGCACTATTTTAATGAGAAGTAGGGAAAAATAGAGACACATTACCTTCAATTGGTTATCGGTGGCTGCTGTTGTAATTTGTTTATGAAAGTTTCTGCTTCTGACGCGATTTTTTTAATACTAATGCATTCATTTTCTTTTGTTTTGTCAAATATATATATGTCGCAGTGCAAATGTTGGTAATAAATCATATTCTCTTGGAAATTTCCCAAAAACGACTCGAAGGTGTTTTTTCTCTAGGATGAGATTCTTTCCAGTGGAAAAACCCACTCGAAGCTATATGAGAACTGTGGGTAGGGGTGTGACCGGAGTGCTAAAGCAAAATTATGACCGGTTTCGGCCTTGCTTAAGGAACTCATCAGATAGTTTGAAATAAGCTATCTATTCGAATTATCCGACACTTACAAATAAAATATATAATCTGAAAATAAGAATAGAAATCGTGACTCGAATTCTATTAAAATCACAGGTATAGTTAACGTTTTGACGTGTCGGAGTTTCGTGACCATGATTTTGCCCCTGCTAAGGGAGTGATGTGAAGGTCTACAACTACACTGAAAGAAAAAAAGGTGCTACACAAAACGCTAAAGGGTTCCGATTTTTGCAACGAAATCGAAACCCTTTCAGGTTTCGTAGACATTAGGTTTCGTAAAAGGTCTTAATTTTTGATAGTCGATAGCGAGTCTTTCGCACTTGGAGTTGTTTACAATTCACAATTCAACATTGAATACAACTTTCGCCGAATGCTATACTTCATTGCGGAAGTATTTTTCCACCAGCATTCAATGCTAAAACCTCCCACTCTCTAAAAGAAAGAACTGGGTCCTGTGAAAGCCGATAGAAAAGTAAGAGCAAATCACTGAAACCTATAGCGAAACACATGATATCACTGGAATATGGGATTAATATTTCGACCACAAACTTTCCCAAGTTTTTTCCCATGATTTTTGTCGTTTCTTGCGCGGAAGACACACCAACTACTCGAAACTCACTAGAAAAAATCAGGAAAGTATGTGGCCACAAGACTACTTCCATATTCCAGCGACGCAATGTATATGCCTACAGAATGCCGCAATTTTCAGGCACTTTTTCTGGCAGTTCCTTCAGGTTCCGATGGGCAAAACGATCGGCATGGGATTTTTGGTCGAAATAGAAAAACACATTTCATCCTATTGTAACTTCTAAAATTAAACTCCCCATTCTTATTTGCTCTTCTGGCAAATGATCTAACTAGAAATGGAAATTTTCATAAAGTAACGGGTAACATTTTCGTTACCAGTTACCCGGTTACGGTATTGGAGCGAATTAATCAACGGCCCCCTCCAATTATCAGCAAAGTAGGTTTTCATGAAAAAAAAATTCTAAAAAGTATGAGTAAAGCAAGTCGGACTTAGCGAATCCGACTCTGATACAGAAATTTTTATTACTTTCACTTGTACTCTTCCTTTTTAAAAATCTATCTCTAAATGCAGAAACCGATTTCGTGTGACAATAATTTCAATGAAACACTTCAAATTTTTGTGGTAAAAAATATTTTTCGAAAAAACTTTGAACTGAAAATCGTGAAAATAGGGATTTCACAAATGGATTCTCCGAGCCTGATAAACTTTTGTCGAACTTTATAGAATTTCGTAATTTTTCTTAAAGCACTCTTTTGATGCATATTAAAGGAGTGGGTCAACTCGTTACCCAATTAACTAGTAACTCGTAGCGGCCTGTTGCCATAAGCACGTAACTGGTAACGGACAGGTTACCAGCTACTTGGTAACGTAATGACTTGGTAACGGTAACTTCGTATTTCGAAATTCGTAATCTTAATTCTACACGAAAGAATATTTACAAAACGTTTTGTATACGAAACTTCAAAGGGTTTTTGACCGAACCTCAGGGGCAACGCAAGTTTCAAAGGGATCAGGACGAAACATTTCCATATTTTAAAACTGTATAAAGAATTTTACAAAACCCTGGATATTGCTAAACCTCTTACAGGTTTCGTATGATCCTACAGACACTTATATAGTGTAGTAAAACTTGACGAAACCTCAGGGGTTTCGTGTGACACCTTATTTTTTTTCAGTGTAGTACTAGTTCGAAAATTATTTGGAAATCATAAGGATAGTATCTAATCTACAGATATTAGATCCAAATAAAAAGAGAGTGTTAAAACAGCAAACGTGTACCGGGCAAAATGTGATGTGGCACCGTACAGTGGTCCCGATTCAGATGTTTCTTCAGAGCCTCATTAGGAGGAATGGAACTGTGACGGTGAATTACGTTTTATCCGTTCATAGCGGTAACCAGTTAAAACCCGTATACATTGATACCAACCGGTATTAGCTTAATGTAGTCTCTATAACCGAATACAAGCCAAATACGGCCAGCATGAAACTGTAGGCGGGGTTACGGTAAGGAGCGGTTATTTTAATCGTTGCATCCCTATTCATTAGATATTTTAGATTACAGCAGCTACTCGTTGATGGCAGGGATCGCGACCATTATTGTGTTCTACACTGTACTAATATAGTGTGGTTAATTGAAATCTGTGCTCTATCGGATTTTTCTGTTTGAGTATAGTATTGTTTCTCTGTTTATTTTTGATTCTGGAGTTTTCCCGGTTTTTCCTGAATTCGGTAGCTTTTGTCAACGATATTTGTTGTTGCCTTTTGTGTTTTACAGGCTCTGCGTTGTGATGTCAAAGTTTTCTGTTTTCTTTCTTATTTTTTGTTTCAGATAATTTTTGCACTCCTTTCTGTTTGTCGCAGATCCAGCTTCACATAAGTGAGTTTTTTGCTTGGGGACATAACAGAATTCGTTTATGTGTGTGTGTTTACGTGACACATGTTATGATAATGACAGTAGAAGAAAGAACTGTATTATGAATTAATGTTTCTGGTTTTTGTCGCTTCTGTTGGATTTGAAAATGGAACGTACGTATGTTTTGCTGCGCGTGTGGATGCGGCTCTTCGTGTGTTTCTCGGCTGTGCTTCAGAGTGGGGTTTAGGGATGCAACGGTGACGATAACTGTTACAATCGGTAAACGGGCCATCGGTAAACGGGCCATCGGTAACCGGTACAGTCGTTAACCGTTCCGACCGGTAACCGTTCCACTGGTGACCGTTCCAACCGGTAACCAGTGAAACGCTTACCGTTATAAGCCAGCATAAAGCGGCATAAGCCGTTATTAACCTACATGAACCGGTATATACTAGGGATGCAATAATGACAGTGAATTACATATAACCGGTTCATACCAGTAACCAGTTCTAGCCCGGATATACTCATACTAGCAGGTATTCACCTAATCCCGCCGGTATAAACCGAAATAAGCCAAATAAGGTCGTTCAAAAGTGGTAGGAAGGTTATGGCAATGACCAGTTATTTTCACCGTTACGTCCCTTGAATAAACTGTTATAAAGCAGTTAATATCCGGTATTAACCGGTATTAGCCAGCATTAGCCGATATGAACCGGTATTAACGGTTACCGCTGGAACGGTTTTCGGTTGGATCGATTACCGATGGAGCGGTTACCGGTTGGTACGGTTTTGGTCTGGATTTCTCTGTGAGTATGATTGTGACTGGTGGTGTACTGAGGTGCCTGGGTTTTCATCTGCTTCTTGCAGTGTTTCGATATAGTTGTGGGGCGGGGGACTTTTTATTTTGCCTAAGGGATGGTAAGTTTTGTGGGGTGGCAGAATTCTCACAAGCAGCATTCAAGAATTCTGTATCATACACTACTATCTATAGCTACATCCATTCCCTAAGCAGAATTTTGTATCCTATTATGTCCCTTCATCCCCACTAACCCTTGTGCATAAAGCAGAATTCTGCTTAGAATTTTGTTTTTCCAGCAGAATTTTGCCAGAGTTATGTTCTTTAACCACTGATTTGTGTGACTTTTTTTATCCCCATTAGGAGCATTTTGTGAGGATGATCTTGAAATCTTCTGATATGTAAGTAAGATTTCAGGAGCATCGTCGGATCGCTGAGGAAGATGTATAGTAAGTGAACGTGAATAACGCTAATATGAAACAGAATTCTGCCGGGAGATAAGAATTCTGGTACTGATATATACATATAGAAGCGTACTTAGCTTATTTACAGAACGAAAAAAATTCTGAAAATGTATATACGTATATATAGATACATGTATATGTTTATATATATATACATATATATATATATATATAATGTTGTGAAAAATTATAGAATCACCTTCTACCTTAGGCTCTTTTTGAATTTTTTTATATATCAACATCGCTTTTTCGTTTTAAATTGATCATATATATATTAAATGGAATGTCCTCTTTCAATATTTATTATAATAAATATTGAAAGAGGACATTCCATTTAATATATATATGATCAATTTAAAACGAAAAAGCGATGTTGATATATAAAAAAATTCAAAAAGAGCCTAAGGTAGAAGGTGATTCTATAATTTTTCACAACACTGTATATATGTAAGCGCACTATGCTTATTTAAAGAACGAGCAGAATTCTTGAATTCTGCCACTGCTGGAACGCTGACAGAATTCTTGAGAATTCTGCTTAGAATTCTAGTTACAATTCCCGTTACTATTCCAGTTACAATTCTGTTTAGAATTCTGTTTAGAATTCTGTTTAGAATTCTGTATTCCCAGCAGTGTGAAGCAGAATTCTTGTTAGAATTCTGTACTGGTAGCAGAACTCTGTGTGAATTCTGAAAACCGACCCAACCCCAAAACGGAATCCCTGTTAGAAATCCGTTTCACAGGTGGGGGTCATATTTTACTTTTACTTTACTAATAAATAAGTAAATAAAGTGTTTACTATTTACTTTTGTAAAGTCCATTGTTTAGTATTCACTTAACCCCCCCCCCCTCCCTCTCAAAAAAGGTCAATTTTCGGGAAAATTCCGAAATTGAGATAAATGCATCAGAAGATAACCCGTTCTTCGCTCTTTCAGAATTAATATAGGTTTTTACCATAAACCTCTATTTTGCAGGAAACTTTGAGGAATTCTGGAAGCCCTCCTAAAAAAAACTGAATTTTCGTCAAAAATTCAAAAATATCGAAAATATTTGTCGAAAAAATCTTTTTCGGTTTTTCTAAGTTTGTACTTTCATAAAAGCCCATCCCAAATTTCTCAGTCTAGCTCCATAAGATGTATTAAAATTTTTTTTGTTTGAAAGAGCATGTGAAGATGCAGGGCACTGTGGAGCCCTTTTTTCAAAAACCGTTGTTTATGACTAGATAACATGGATCTCTATTCAACCCCCACCCGCCCGCCTTTTTTCGGGTTTTTTGACGTCATTGAACTCGTGATTCCTGTTTTCCGGTAAAAAAGTAAGAATTTTAGAAAAAGGACTCTGCAGTGCCCTCCATATGCACTTGCTCTTTCTAACAAAAAAAAATTAATGATATATCATGAACTTGGACCGAGAAATTCGGGTTGCCAAATTCGCTATTTTTGACCCTTGTCAAGTCCGTATCTCAGTGAAACATTATGATAGAGGACTGAAATTTTAACCATAACCTTTTCATACCAAGCCTAACATATCCTGTAAGTTTCATTCAATTCGAACGTTTCTGGACCAAGATCGATTTTTGAGGGGGGGGGGCTTAAGTAAAAGCAAATAAACTTTTATTCCTTTTTTCATAATTATTTGATGCCACAAACCCCGGTTTCCTTAAACCTACTTAGTTCTAGGATTCAGATCAGAGGATCGCGTTCGAGTTGTACCAGATCATACTCAACTTGAGATATGAAATTTGATGGGCATATAAGATCATATGAAAGTGCTATTTGATCTTGTAAGATTTTTTTGTGTTTATTTTAAAGCTAGTTTTTCATACAAAGTCGCAGGGTAAGATTCCTCTGTGATTTTATTGAAAGATCTGACAAGGCCATTAAATATTCATATAAAACTTTAAAGAATCCTAGTTTCCTATTGATAGTTGATTCACACTAGCCACTGGTCTCTACATGATTTTAAAGAAAAATATTTCTTTCTAATTAAGAACTTCTCAATGCATCCTATATTCATTGTCCTAAGTAATCATAATCACTATAAATAAATAGACATGTACATATAAATATATAAAATGATGCAAAAAAATGCTGTTATGGATCATTATCTTCGACTGATGAACTGTTAAATTTTTTTCACGATGTGAATCGATGTTTTGGTGTGGCTGTGGGCATTAGGTGATACACAGGAAAATAAGTTACATGATGTGGGTGGTGTTATGGTTGTGACTGTTTGCTGTGGGTGTGGCTGTCACTGTAGGTATGATTATGGATTGGGGGTATTGGAATCAATGCTGGGGTGTGTATGGATATGTCAATGAAAGGAGTATTGATTCTCACACTTACACCTCCCTCTCTCCTCCTTCAGTATAGAAGGAGTATGTTTGTATGTGTTTGAGAAAACAAGGGTCCAAAGAGCATTCAGACTGACTCATATCCAATTAGTGATCCTATTTGTCCTTTTTTAAAGTCATGATTGAGGGAGTAGAAACATAAGGTTTGAGCATAGCTGCAGATTTTATTTAGACTTTTTTAGTATGTTCCTTATCTGGATACTGTGAATACTTTAGTGTTTTTCATTTTTTTTCCATGCAACTTGTGTGGCAAGGCGCAGTTTACGTACGATAGATGATAAGAGTAAAAGAGCCAGTATATGTGAAAGAATAGTAAATAAATTAACTATTTCATAAGAGAACTTTGCGAAAAGGATTGAATTAAATCGATGAAAGTGTTCGAGGTATTCTTTCATGTCTAGAAGTCGTGTGGTGACGATAAAACAATGATTACTGTATTATATTGACTGTACTATTTATTGAATTCCTTTAAGTCGTTGATTGAATATTCATGGAGAAGAATCTTGTCTTTTAGATTCGAACACACTTCGATAGAATCATATCGTAAGTCTCACCACTTCTACTAAGCTTCCAGAGCACGATTCCCAGCACATTTGACAGAATTCCATGGGTTTAATGAGTACTCGGCATTGTCTTGTCGAGATTTTTCAACCTGGATAGCTTTTCTTGCATTTTTTCCATCAAGTTCATAAGCCATAGACGATTTCAAAGCCTCTCTGTAAAGCAGTGCGAAAAAATCGTTTTCAAATATTTTACATCAGCGGTGCACATTTCCATCTTTGCATACATTCTGTTTCCAATGAATTCAACGAACAACTACTCAAAACAACTGATTGTTAGAGTGTCCAAAGCAGGATGGCATTACAGTCTAACAGAATAATTCTGACTCATGTCCTGTGAATCAAGCTGTCGACAAAGTTTATTCGACTGTATGGTGAGGGCAGAAATCCTCGCTATAGTCAAAATTTTATGAATCGTCCATGAAAACGTTTGCTTAAAGTCACTGTTGATTTCAGTCATTCGAATTTAAATCGGTAGTTATAGGGTTTGAGCAGTCTCATAGGCGCAAACTATTTCAAATGACATGAACTACGAAGATCTTAAAAGACCAAGGAAATCATGTGAAAGTCCTTGGAAATTAAAAACGCAATACAAATTATAGAATAGCTTCATTTCATTTTCTGCAAACGTGAACTGTGAAAATCTTAATTAATCCGCCCCATCGCATCAAATATTACTATCAGATTTCTCTTTAGAACATTCTGAATCAAGTCCTACTAATTAATAAATATGTGAATCTAAAAAAGCAGAACACTGATGACACACAGATTGTAAACACTCTTTTTGTTTCAAATGCTGGGAGATTATTCATGAATTAAGTTCACATTGACATAATGCAAGGGTTCGTGTTAAGGAAAGACTGTCTGATATCCAGATATCAGGAAGATCGTAATGATACGGCTTAGATGGATGTGATCCTTCTCTTTAGACTCACTAATACCACACCCGCTTTTGCCAATCCGATGAAGAAATCCAAACTTTGATCTACAAAACAACACTGGAACAGGTTACGAAATCACCGAGTGTAATCGTACATCGAACAAGAATATTCTATAGCAAGCATTTGTTACGCATCTTAATTATTCCAAGGATGCATGTGGTTGTCATTGTGGACCTAAGTGTCATCTCTTCACCACCAGCTATACTCACAATTTAACGTATAGTTTCATGCAGTTGAAGCTTTAATGGTGCGCACGGTCTAATTCATTCTATCGAGTGGCTATCATAAAAAAAATAATTCAAGTAGTACATTAGGACTTGTCAAACACTTTTTGTAAATTAAAAATTTCTTATACTATTCAAAATGCGTAAGTATTTTGCCTTGGTTATAGAACAGATATAACATCTGCTTTGCATAAAACAATGCATGAATCTCTAGTCTACATTGTACAATCTAATTTTCATAGTATGTCGACGATCGTTCAATTTATGTCCGATGTGAAGAAATAATGAACTCGAATCTGCACCTTGAGCGATTTTTGTTGAGTTTACTATGGATTGTTGTAGCATCGTTATTTTCAGTATCATAAGAAATTATTAACCTCTCCTGGTTATTTAGCTACTTCTGTCCTTCTCTTCTCTCTTCTCTCTCTTGCTGTCATATATAAACGTAAACTTTATATTAGAGCGATGCGATTAAAAATACGGCAAAACTAAATAAAGTAGAGTAACATCTGTGCTAATACTTATTCTATTAGATATTGTTACACTACCTATGTAAACAGGAAACGCAAAATCGACGCGTTGAAACGCGAAAAACGGTTTTATGACGCGTTCCAACGCGTTTTCAGTATGAAACACACTAAGACGCAATTAGAAAATTTTTGAAACGCATGTGAACGCAGTTTTTTAACACAACGCGTTTAAACGTAGTTTGAAAATAATATTAACCACGTCTCATCGTGTTTCATGTTAAAATCGCGTTTATACGCAGTTGATAAAACTCGACTGAACTCGTTCTAACGCAATGTAATATGAGACGCGTTTGAACACGTTTCAAAAAAATATGAAACGCGTTTGAACGTGATTTTGTAAAAACTCGCGTTGACATGCGACTAATAAGATTAGAGTCTGTACGGTGTGCAATATAAGTGAATAGATCAAATTAAATTGGTCAAGAAATTTTGGTTTTTAGATTCCTTGTAAGCGATAGATGTTTGTATCATTTTATCTTTATCCACATTTAAGAAGAGAATAAATGATCAATATTCAGATGAAAAATGTTCATAGCGTATATAAACCCAGAAATAGGTATCGTTAAAATTATTAAATGTATACATTTGCTTTGCATTCACTTAAATAAAAGTACGTTTACATATTGATATTTTACACTGCTTGTGTATGTTAGGGAGAGAACTTTGTAAGAATCTCAGAAGTAAATTCGGTCAAGTTCGATAGTAACGAGACAAGAAAATTTATCACGTTACTGTTCTATTCTATTTGTATATTATTTGGCATTTGTAGCTGCTATACATTACATTATTATTATTCTACATACTCAGTTTTTGTGGTTTCCAAGATGAGAGATCGAATCATATTAATGAAAATCAGTTAAGGTTACTAATATGACGATTATATTTTTGGAAAATAAATATTTGATTTTTCTTAGCTCAACTTTGCTATCAAAGTTCTTTGTCTTTTTATGTATTATTTAGACGACTTCAAATGATCACTCTTAAGTAGTTTCATGAATAAATCTAGATCTTTTTTTCAATTGATATCAGTCATTATTGAAAGTTCTCATTTCACTTACATTGATAGTTATATTAAGAAAAAACAAAGAGAATATATATAATAAAATAAAATCACCTGATATTTAACATCGAACTATGATAGTGCCGCCGGTGATTTCATGTAAAAAAATATTAGTACGCATCCTCTCTTAAATGGAAAAGGTTGTGAAATGAAATCGTTGAAATTAAAAAAAATATTGAATAAAAGTCAATTTTGTGAAAATATTTTTTCTAACAAATATACACATCGATAATTAATAATTTAGTAAAAATTATATTTTTTCTTCATTTATATCATTTATATCTTTGTAAATTTTATGTGAATTCATAATCCGC
>OENT01001485.1:13496-34072 GCA_900239685.1 Rotaria macrura
GTGACTCAGATCAAACCTGAGACGAACTGAAATAATTTATCTAATAATTTTTAATAAATTGTATGAAACGCGGTTAGACGCAGTTTTATTTGAAAACGCGTCCCCTGTGAAACATTCGAAGCGTTCATACGCGTTTCTATTTCAAAACACGTTTATCTACAAGTTTTCGAACAACCGCGTCTGAACGAGATTTTACCTTCAGCAGCGCCAAAACGCTTCGTTTGTTTCACTGGGGACACGTTTAGACGCGTTCGGTTTTGCGCATTTCGCGCGCAAAAGGAACGCGTTTCAGACGCGTTTCGAGGCAAAAAATATTTACATGGGTATCGATTAATTATATTTCGGAATAAATCAATCCACACAATTCGTTCTAGGAGAGCTTATAAGAAGCACAACACATATTTCAAGACTTGTCTGAAGGTTTTGTATTGTGGTTTTAGTAAAGAGATTTAAGGGTTTATGATGCAATAATGTAAGTAAACCATCAGTAAAAAAAATTCCAGATCGGTTGAAATCATACACTCTTACTGTTGATGATATATTACAAATTATAACGATATACCCGTGACAAGTCTATGTGAACGAATTTTAACCTAGAATATCAAAAACTTCAGAGGTTATAGCTATGCGAAGTTGTAGTTACTTCATAGTTGAGACCACGAATGTGGATGTGAGGTGGTTTTTTACATCGTTTAATCTAAAGTCCTCATAGTCGCCATTTCATCCATAACCACACTTTAACGAACGGCAATATTTTTTCATAGCAGCAATTTTTATTGGACAAGACTTAAGAGCTTGCTTCGATGCATTTAAAAAAATGATGATATACCAGCATCGTATGATAAATTCTAGCTAAACAATATTTATCACATGCTACCCATACAAAAGCAAATATCAAAAACAAGTATTATATAGAGATAAGTTGTTGTGTATCTAGTAAATAAAACATGATAAAAAATATATGTTGCATTAAAACATCCTTATTGAAGTCATTTCACTCGTTAAAGTGAATATTTTGAATATAAAGCCAAGGAGGCGCCATCGTAGAAATTTCAGAAATACAGCATCTATACAATCAGCCTCATCTTTAAATCGAGTAATTTGCACCATTTTTCAGCGAGTGCTCATCAAGTTTCGTTAAAATCTCTCCTAAAAACAATTCCTCAAAGCAATCCAGTATACTTTATCATAGAAAGATTTTCTACATTTCTGCTTTTTGACGATCACACATTGATTACCTATACTCAAACTCCACAACCGTGTATGATGCAATACAGTTATATACGATTGCTGTAAATGGCGTTCGTACTTTGGTCGAGTGTTTTCTCGTATATAGCAAGATGAATGAACAATATTACCTAAAATAGAGACACCAATTACTCGCTATTTTAAATTATTTTTCATCTCTTCCTCTTACTAATGAGTCGTTAGAAGTGACTATAAGTGGAGTGAAGCATTTCCGTTTAAAACGGAACGATTTCTTCATCGATTAATCCTGTTGTTTACTGCGCAGTATATTGTTATATAATTTAACAGAGCAATACCTTACTCAAATTTATCCGAACGAAAAAACTATATAGAATAATTTTTAAAAAAATTATATGATTTTTCTTGGCTGTACGTATGTGCAGATTTAGAAAAATTTTCTTTCTCGGTTTACTTTTAGACGATGTATTATGATTAATCGGACGGTACGTATTATTTTATTTAAATTAATTTGATTATTTACTTTCAGATGAATTTTAAAGACTTATCCCAGAGTAAGAGTTAATTTAAATAAATAGGGTTGTACACTTTCGCTGAAGTTTCCAATAACTTTTTCTCATGTAGATTTCATGTTGCATCAAAGACGTGAGGAAAATATTATTAGAATCTACAATCAGACTTGGCATCCCAAATATTAGTTCTCATATTATTTGCAGTCTCAGGTGAGGGAAGGGGCGAAAAGCTAATGTGGTATTTAATCATTTACGACTACCGTAATGCTCGTCATGGAAAGGAATGGAACGCATCGCAGTTATTACTAAAAACCAGTAAAGTAAATTATTTTTTCGCTTAATCTCTCTATAGTATCGATGTTCACTCAGTGAGAAAAAACTCATCGAATATTGTTAATAATCACCAGTCGAATTTGAATTCCAGATAGGAAGATTTGACCATAGGTAGAATTGGCAAGGTCTCATTTAGTTGCAGTTAGATAATAAGACAGTGTAGTATTTGTTTAAATAGAATTTAAAATCATAAGAATTGGAATACCAACTCAGTCATTGTCTACTTCAGCTAATAGTATTTAGAGAACCTATTTTAAAGACTGTAAAATCAAATGATCATTTCGCACAAATTTGATTAATGATGGCTTTGGACTGCTGTAATATATGTAAACAGTGTTCAATATCCAGAAAGAAAATAACACTCTGTCCAGAATTAGAACAATCGGTGTCTTATTATTAAAGAAGAAATGTAGCAGTAATGAATTTCAGCTAAAAACAAAAACAAAGCTTTTCTACTCGAAAACTAAAATAATAATTTGACAAAGAAATAAGCAGATTGAAAATTTGAAATCACCAATATTATCTCACACTCTATTTTCAAAAGATGAAATCGAGCGTCTTGTGTCAAGTTATTTAATTCGATCATTGAAATAAAAATACAATTTTCTCTTGAAAATCATTAATGATAATATCTGTTGTCTGTTGGCTCAGAATCGCTTGAATAGATAGATTTTCAGTTCGCCTCACACATATTACAGAATTCAAATGCAATCTAACGGGTGCGGCAGGATAAATGGCGGTCTCAGAATTTCGCTGATATTTCCCTTAATCTTAGTCCGATTTGGCTCCCTTTTCTCCCAAAAGAATTGTCTTTCAAATTTTCACAAAATGATACTACTTTTATTAACGCAAATAATTTCCATCATTTTGATAAAGACGACACAATCGATAGGTCCAACACGCACAACTTTCAAAAACAACAGATTCAGAAACTTTTTTAACCGGCGATTTTAATTTTTGAATCAGTGTTTTTTTTAGTAGACTGTGTTCCAATTGATGTTGTTGACCAGCTGATCCCAAATTGAATAGTCCAGTGGGTTTAAATCTGGACTATTTGGTGGCCATCTGTCTTTCTCAATAAATGATGGAAAATTCTTTTAACACCATTTTTGTGTTACATGATGTTTGTGTGGCATTGCACCATCTTGCTGAAAGGTCAAGTCGTCACCAAAAACTTAATCGGCATATTCTAAGGGTACGGAAAGTACTTTTTCGATATAAACAGTGTGATCGACTGTTCCTTCATCCAAGATTATCAAGGGTGTGAGACCCTTGGAACAGACACCGAGCCAAACCATTACTTTTTGTGGGAATTTTCGTCTCTGCTGAATGTCACCATTTTTATCGGCATCAGCACGATCTACTGCCCACACTCGATCATTTTGGGTATTATAAACACCATCATTGTCGAACATCTTTTCATCCGAAAAGAGGATTTTCAAAGTGTCTTCTTTTCTGAAATTTGTTCGAACCCAATTTGCAAATTGTTTCCGTTTGAGCTTTTGATCATCAGAAAGCAATGGTTCGATTACTCTTTTATAGGGATATAACCCTAAATCGTTTTTCATTATTCACCGATCACTTCTTTCGGATATGTCAAGCTCCATCGATATTTTTCGAGCTGACACCTTTTTTTTCGGCGTAACCGGTTCTTTAACTTTTGAATGTTCTCCTTTCTACCAGCCAAACGAGGACCACCTGGTGGTTTTGATAATGTGATAGTGCCTGACCGCCGGATCATTTGACACAATCTTTCGATTATTCTTAAACGGAGCCCACCGATTAAATCATGATAAATTTGTTTCAGAGTATCACCTTTTTGGTACTTTGATAGTACCACCTTTTGAAGGTCTTTACTTTTCATCTTTGGAAAATCTGTATTTATTTTGGATATTTGGATGAAATATGGGGATTTTTAGAGCTAAAGACGGCGCACATTTAAAAAAAATGGGTCGAATCGGATGAGAAATAAGGAAGATTTCGCGAAAATATTAGACCGTCATTTATCCTGCCGCACCCGTAAGAATGAATTTAAGTTCGAAAATGAAACGTAAAACACCCTGTTGGTAGGTAAACTTGAACCCCACAATTGATAGGGATTATAATTACCCCATGATGCTAAAAAGCACAGCTTATTGGCCGAAAATTAAAAACGAACATACTTCGAGATTAATTATAGTCATAAATATCGTAAGAAAAACTAATGTCACCACTGAGAACATCCGTCTCTTTTCGTATCGATAGAAGTAGAAACATTAATTTTGTTTTGAAAATAGCAATTTTATTGATTTCAAATCTCAATATTTCAAAAGTGAAATTCTTTTCATATCAAATAATTCTACGCTAAATTACAGCTCTGAATTGATGAATGAAACATAATCTGTAGTAAAAATTAGTAGTGCCATTTTTAAATTGTCTTTTTAGTTCTTCTCTCACTTTTTACTATTTATTGCAATACTCAATTGTTTATTCTAATGTTTCAAAATGATGGCTTTTCTTTGTTTTTCTCGTCAAAAATTTTGTAAAAGGGAGAAGAATTACCCTTGATGAAATTTAAAAATCAAGTTGTTTCAGTCGAAAAATATCGAAAGAAAGAGTTGTATTGATCTCAAGATTATAATAAACAGAATTGTTTGCATCATCGAAATTTATCTCGACGTACAGCAATTTATCCTTATATATTTTATGATGATTTTTCCTTGTTATGGAATGGATTACAATAAATGTCTTCATCTAAAACTATAAATTCTTCTTCATATAGGCCAGCATACTTCTTAAATTCGTTTCATATGATATAACTATGGTAGTAGCAGTCTTTTTCTTTTATTTTCTAGGTTTCGATAAGGAAAGCAATACTTTGCAACCTTTGTTTCTTCGAAACTTTGTTATTGTTGGTCTCTATTGTCAACATTTTAATTCATGTCATAATAACTTGTACTATGTACTTTCTCAATGAGAAAATTCTCTGGAGGCATCGAACATATGCGTTTATAAGTTTCAGAGATGAGATCGAATTTATTCATACAAAACATTCTTTGAAGCACATGCAAATCTTCGAAATTTCACATCAGAATTTAACTTATCGTTTGTCTTCATTATACTGCAGTCTTGACAGTATTAAGAAAACCTCTAAAGCACCTTTGTCTGATATTTCGAAACACTATCTACTTTACTGCTTAGCTAGAGCTAGACAATGGAATAAAAGCAAATTTTAAAGCACTTGTATTTTATTCATTTATGTCATCCAGACAAATATTTACAATGTCCTGCGTAAGAATATGGTATGAAAAAAGTTTCAGAATAAAGATATCTATAAATTTTACGTTCGAGTTTAACTCAAGTTTTTATCGTTATCGTCATTTTTACGATCGCCAATTTTAATAACTGTCAACCATTTCGATGACTTAAATGATTAAACAGAGTGGCTGATGGTATTATTCAATTTGCGACTCGTACATGTATCTTTTTTCTTTTATGATAATCCAACAATGGATAAACATAGAAAAACATTGATGTATTCTGATATTTTCCAGATTTCACTATGATGTTATTCACGTATTCACAAAAACTCGAGTCTCTTACAGATTAATATCGGCACATTGAAACTTCATTATTGAATCCTAAGTATAAGACTCCATCGATAACTTAAACACCGAATATCATGAATTTTTGAAATTTGTAGTGGATTAATATATCGTGTCGTTATTAAATTTCGTTTTGAAAATCATTGTAAGATTCTCTAATTCGTTTTCTCGGAATTTCAGATGCTAAAAAATCTAACTGAAATACATTTACGCCTGAATATGTGACTAGTTGAAGTTGGATGTAATAAAGCACGTAGGGTGGCTATCGGTTGTGGATAACGAGTAGATTAATCCCCATACGCCATCATCCTAGACGATAGACATAGTGAGAGCTTTCGAGTAGTCGGAAACATCTGCTGTTTATACAGAATAAAAGAAAGAAGAGATTTACGCACATGTTCTTACGATGACTAAATTTAGTACATAAAAGCACTCAGCTAAGTATTATTTGTTTTTCTAAGGCGGAAGCTATTTTATACGCGTATGATAGGACGTATAGGCAAGATTTTTGGTGAGATTAATGTTCTGAATTGTCGTTTTTTTCTGTGTTAAAGTTTTTGCTAACATCAAGCAACATCAATGAACATCTTTTTCAGAACCTATTTTTTATAAGATTCAGAATTTTCTGTAAAAATGAAATAATGTATCATAAACGACTCTTTTGACAAACATAAAAACACCAATATGAAAAATGCGGGTAACAATGCAGTAAATAATGACAGTTTCTCTTTCCTAAGATAAAACCTTGAAATGAGCTCACACTGATTAACAGAAACAGTGCCAGAAATCATATCTTTGGATAAATTTCAATAGTTCATCTAAAATTCGAAGTTCAAAGGGTTCGATCGAAATTCCTCTGGCTGTACTTCGTAACTAATTGTTATAAATTTGGAACACTGCACGTTTTAAAGGGTTCTGAATCTTGGAAAAGAGATCGACGTATCGTAAAATTGCTTTTTGATTAAATCTCTCCGATTTGAACCGTCCAAAATTCGATAGGCCGCAAATAGTCATAAACAAATCGGACGGATTGAGATTTTTGGAGACTCGGTGTTAGTTGCCCTAGTCGAAAATCTTGTAAGCAAGATCTTGGGTACAGATAAGTGAACAGATCTTGAAAATTTAGGTATAAGATAATACTATTATCTTGTACCAAGATCTTATTACAGATCTTGGGTACAGATGTGTAAGATCTTGGACACAGATATGTAAGATCTTAGGTACGAATCCATAATATCTTGAATACGTACTAAGATAAGACCTGCTGCATGTGTCGTGATTTGCGACACCATGTACAATGCATTCTGAAAAAGTGATTCGAACCTACCATGCAGCGCATTTTTTATTTTTTCTGTAAAAACGTATTATGATATTTTTTTTAATTATTTAAAATTTATTTATTCTCTCTGAAACAATTAAATCAAGTCAGATCTTGGGACTTGACTAGCTTTTCGTTGGCCGGATCTCCGTGAGACCATTTCAGGGTAATCCTTTCCCAATCAACGATCGAGATCAGCATGTTCTCGAATGATTAATAATCGAGAACTAGTATTGAAAAAAACATTTTGAAATGAATGTTTTCTATGGTCAATCATATCGTTTATATACGACTGCATATGCATAACAGAACGGTGAATGACTACTAGTCAGCATCTAAATATACGAATGATGTCACTTTATGTTTTATTCAAGATCTTGTGCGAAGACAATAGTAACCGTATCTTGTCCATGATCTTGCCAAGATCTTAGGTACATATATATCTGATACAACCAAGATATATACACACAAATTATCTTTTCAAGATCTTGATAAGATCTTGCTTACAAGATGTTCGACTAGGGTGACCGGTGGAACTCCAATTTTTTAGTCCCGATGATTTTTATATAACAGTTCTTCCTGTGGATGTACACGAGAAGAATCTTTTAAAGGTTTGCATAAAATTGTTGTTATCCAGATTGTGTCAATTTATGTTCGAACCAGTTTTCGAGCTCTCGACACACCGCTCGCGTGTTTTTTAAATATCTAACTCCCTCTCTCTTAATGCATATCTTTCAGAGAAGATATATTATATATTCGCAACCAGAAGAAGTTTCTTCGAATTCATCATGACACAGGGGGCAATGAAACTGGTCATGCTCTCCTATCAATCTGACAATAAGGAGTTGGTCTGCCGTGTACACAACAAGTTAACAGAAGCTGGAATTTCCGCGTGGATGAATAATTACAACGGAATAAACTTTCATAATTTTGACGAGTAAGTCATACCACTCCACGTCAGACCACTTTAAGATGGTCCTAACCGGCCTGAACCAACTTAGAATAGCACTTTTAAAAATATACTTCTTTTACAATAATCATTTCTACAGTATCAGACTGCACGAACACTAAGGACATTTATAAGAATATTGAAAAGATTTTATTCTCATAGTATAATCATAAGTTGAATAAAAATCAGACAGTCTTAATGTTTGGGAAAGAGCAATAGAGTCAAGTAGAATTGCATATTAGACTAAAAAATTACTGTACGTTCGTAGATACTAGAACTTCTTGAAGGTTATCATTCATCAACGCAAGCTTTCACAAGCAAATGGTGCATTGATAATTTCACATAGTGAGATCGTTTAACGTTTTTACTGATGCTGTTTACTCGATCTGTTTGTATTTATCACATATATAAAACTTTGGAGAGAACAGAGTATCTTTTGGGGAAAAATTATTCAAACGGCCCTATGCTATTGTTTCATCTATGAAAACTGTTTGTTAGAGTTCGATTAGGATATGCTGAAACTAATCACAATCTACTTTCAAAGTGAAAAAAAATCAGGTTTCTTTTTTTATTTATTCAAGTAGTTTGATTTCAATAGGTTTTTAATCGGACGTAAAACTTTAGAAAATTCATTTTCTTTCTATTTTCTGACGTGCGAACTTTGATGAGAATAGAAGTGGAGTCTAGGCCGGGTGTCCCGTTTTGAGGCATGGTAAATCAACACAGTACTATTTACACTCTACAATTGAAAGAAATTCTTGATATTTGTTCACTAGAAGAATAAGTTTGTGAAGAATTTTAATTTAAACTAGGAAACAAACAGCAACGTTGCCATGAGGTGGTCAGAGGGACTCATGCCTTCCGATCAAGGAAAATGCTTTCCCTAGCGGACTACGGAAAAGAATTTTGCGCAAGAGAAAAGAAATTTTTCACCGTGATGCACCCTGTATTCGGAAAATGTCTGACTACCTGTCTTGGATAAGCTCAGCTTTATTATGCCTTGAAATTGTTTTAACCTACTAAGCAGTGATTGAAGTATAATAATCAGTAAAAAGCTACGAATGAAACTTTCACATGGATTGTTGTATCGATTCCGTTGTCTACTTCTATTATCATTTAGGATCGCAAGAGTGATTATCAATGCATCGATTGTCTGCTGTTTTCTCACTCCTGAATATGAGAAATCGAATAGCTGTCGCAGAGAGTTGCAATATGTCAGTCAACAAAAAGTGAAACTTATTCCGTGTTTGGTGGCTGCTGATCGGTCTCTTATTGGCACTTGGCTTAATCCTATTATTGGAAATACAGAATTTGTTGATTTTCGCGATACGAGCGGCGACCAAATAGATACAGTCATCCCTCGTTTAGTCAAGCGAATTAATGATACTTTTTCGAGTTTACAAACAAAAAACAGACTGATGAACAGGAACTTTATCATTCCTCCTATTCAGCAAGGTATAGTTTGTTTCTGTATTATTGTGAACATTACTATGTTTTCTCTCTGTCAACAGAGAAAAAACCAAAGATTATAACTGATATGCCATCAAACATAATCCTGAAGCATGGGGATCAGCTTGACTTACGTCTTGTCACTGATGGTATGAATTCTTTTTACTGTGAATGGCTTTTTAATGGACAAGAAATCGTATTTAACAATGAAGAAGTCAATTGGATTACTGAAAACGATGGAAAAACTTGTCGTCTCCATATTCGATGCTTTCAGATGCATCATGTAGGCGAATATCAAGCCATATTGAAAAACGCTACCAATTTAATAGTAGAATCGAAGAAAACTGAGTGTAAAATTGGAAAAGGTCCTGAGTTCATTCAGGATAAAGATAGTCAAAACATGGAAGCTATTCTTGGAGAGGATTGTATTGTTCGTTGTAAAGTCGATGCACTTCCCAAAGCAATAATAACGTGGTACGTAATTCTTGATTTTCCATATACTTCTTATTAGCATGTTTGAAGAGATTCGGTACCTGAACAATTTTTTATCTACGTTCAGGATTCGTCAGCGAGATAACAGATCATTTACACTCGACCAGAATCCAGATATAGTGGGTTTTGAGAGTGAAACTCGTACACATACGTTCTTGATTAGAAAATGTACAACGTTGAATGACGTAGGCATCTATATCTGCTCTGCTGTAAACGAGTTCGGAGAGAATAAGCAAGAATTTGATGTGAAGATTTTCATTCGACCATCAATTTTAATACCTCTGCAAGATGCTGAATGTTTATTTGGTGCAAAACAAGTTGTTCTGCATGTTGAATGCAGCGGTTGTCCTACACCTACTCCAGCTTGGTTCTTCACCGGAATGTCCAATGAAATTGGTTCTCTTAATGCAGATACCAAAACTCCTGTGGTACCCGATGAATATATTAAAATTGAGCAACAAGGTTTAATCCATCGATTAATTTTGACAGATGTACAGAAGAATCATGCAGGTTTATATGAATTGAACTTGGCAAATAAAGTGGGACAAGTTGGTTCTCGAATGACATTATTAATCAAAGGTTTGTTATACTTTGCGTAACTATTAGTCTATCTATTGTAACGATCTCGCTCGTTTTTTCCCTTTGCATACGTAGACTATTGTGTCCATGTCATTTCACTCACGGGTCAAACGTATACTTTGAATGTTATTCCTACGCAAACGATCAATGATATTAAATTAACTGTCAAGAAACTCAATGGGCAGCATGCAGATTTAGTCATCTTTGACGGTCATGTTCTTGATGACAAACAAACATTAGCTTATTATGAAATCCCGACAGAAGCAACTCTGAAATTAGCCAACGAGCTGACCAATATCTTGCCACTAGCAAGGGAATCTAAATCGAAAGACGGTGGTAAAATCTATGATTTTAGCAGATTTTGTTTGTGACACATTTTTCCATAGAAATTCGTCTTCACATCAAAACTTCAACAGGACAGTTGTATACCATTGAATGCCAATCATCTGACACAGTAGAAAAAGTGAAAGATCGTATTCAACGATTGAATGGTATACCTGTTAAACACCTCCTATTCAATGGTGAACCACTTCAAGATACTCATACGTTAACTGAGAACAAAATTCAGACTGACTACACATTGTACATGGCTGAAACAGAAGTTCACATTGAGTATTCCCAGTCAACCGAGAGTCTTGAACAAACAAGTGACTGTCATAAAAAGCTCAATGATGCTGGTAAATAAGCTTCGACTGTCATGTGCAAAATTATTCTTGTATATTCTATGAAAAATTTTGAATTCCGTCAACCCTGAAATATTCCCACACAAATCCTAGAAAAAATTTCAAACAAATTCTGTTTAAAATGGTCTCTATGAAATGAAAAAGTAGAGGAATCGAAGAGCTTTTGACATTCGACTAATTCAACATTCTCCTATTCTATCAATGTACAAGAACATCAACGTAGTATTGTATAAAGTTGATCCAAGTTTCAATTTTTCAAATATGTAAACAAACACATTATGAATAAGTCATCGAGCTCTGTGATTCATATTTCTTTAAAAATAGGATCTTTCTACGAAGAACCTATGATCACTCATTTTTAAAACCCAGTATGATGTCCTAGTATATCCAAATCCGTAATGAAAGAAACGAATCACATGCAGAATCTATTGAGTGTTTGAACCGGAGTATACGACATTTACTATCTGCAAATCTTCACGCAGCACTGAATATTATTTTAATGCTGCGTCTTTTGATACACAGTTCAGATTTCAGCCTGGATTTTCTAAAAAATAGAATTTCTTTCAGTCAATCGGATACTTGCAAGAAGAAACAGCGATACTTTTATTTCAGTTTCGCGGAAAGTTCATTCGAACTAATTGAAAATGTTGTAGTCAAATTTTCCCACCTTGCGCAACCTGTGAAAGGTGGATGAAAATTTCCCTTAGGCTGCCGAAAAATCTGATTGAATAAATGCGAGTTGCATATGTTTTACTTTTCATCATGTAGTACTTCAATTCCACTGCAAACTAGGGGACGTAGCACTTTTCCCTGGTTGTCATTTCGTCTTTTCTGAACACCTACTAGAACTTCACCACCAGAACTCTGCCAGATGGGGAGCCAAGCATGTCCCCCCATGCCTGAACGGAGTAGAATCACTTCCCAGCTGTTTTGATGTTCAGTTCATACTCGCAATCGAGGAATCGTCAGAGCAGCAAGGCAACATACGGGATCCGTGTCTGTCAATTTTCTAAACAAACGAAAAATAAATAAGCGCTCGAAAGGATTAAAATCTAGAATGTTTTTGGAAAAGGTATCCTAAAGAAATTCAAAACTTTTTGGCGGGATGGGATGACTTTTTCACTGTCACGTGGATGTTTTCGCACCATCAATTATGCGACATATTTCTAACGGTAACTTTAGAAGAAGTAGAAAATTTTGATATTTGACATCATCAAGTGAAATACTTAAAAGACTCAATCATATTTTATTGGTAAGTCGGTTTTAACCGAATAGAGTGAGTCATTGGAAGGGACACTGAACCATCCTACCATGTACTCGGCTCGAAATCGACTTCGTGATCGAGAAAGAGTCGGGAGGAAGGGGGTACACTAAAGGCGAGATATTTCTTATGGATGGTCGAATGCTCTAATTTCTAGATAAAATTTTTCTCATAAATTATCTACGCATTTGGCCCATAGAAGATTCTCAAGGCTTAGTAGCTTTTGACAAAAGATGAATAGAATTCATATAATAGACTAGATTTGTATATGGAAGCTGTCGATACGATTCGTTATTCTCTTTTAGAAAAGAGTACATCAAGTATTATCGAAACGACACGTACCACTTGCTCTCAAGATAATCGTCCACAATATTCTGTGATAAAAAGTTATGCTACCGTTTGGTTTGATCCCCGAAATACAATTCGAAAATCTAGCATTGAACGTTGGAATAATAACAATAATATCAAAATATTCCAGGACATAGATGTTTGTGTCGACTATATAACCAATTCAGAAACGGTCAAAATATTTTTCATCGGAATGCATCCATAAAAAGACATCCATAAAAAGTTGAATTTTCTTCTTACTCGTATCTATCCTTCTTTTAGGTCGATTTCACTTCAGAGTACAGCAATATCCGACAAGTGATAGATAACGAGTTTTAGCACAATTTCCCAATAACTCCATGGTTTCCGAGGAACTATCACGGTTCCGTGGTACAATTGGCATGTGGATGGATATTTAATGAAAAATCGAAGCTCAGCTTTTCTGTTATTTGAATAATATCAAATAAACTTTGTGAAATACTCCATCGAAAAACATTCGAATAGAACAATCATATTGTTAGGTTAAGTTCAAGTTCAAACTAACTTACTTTTACGTCAAAATATTTCTCTTTAATTGCTGTACCTCTTTGCATCCGCTAAAATGTGAATATCTATAAAAAAAACCCTAGTTTTTCGAGATAAAGTGTACCTTTTCAATCCAGAAATATAGAGGTTTTGAATTTTTCAAATAATTTCGTTTTTGAGTGAAATTCCGGATAAGGTACCATGTCCATGATTTCTCACCGAAAATTTTCAATTTTAACTTTCGCTTCTTTTAACCAGCTATTCATTTTGAGTAGTAAAAGCTATTATTTCTATGAGAAAATGCAATTTTATTGCTCTATCGATCCTAATATGTCACAAAGATAAAAAAAACAGAATGTGCAAAGGTCTACCAAAGCCTGTGGGGCAGATTGGGGATACGATTCACTTTTCTCGCTATATTCTTCAATAGTCATGTACAATCGCCTTTCAAAAAATAATTCATGTTCAAATGCATTGTGGAGATTATCCCCAGTTCCTTGATAATGCGCGACAGTTTAGTCCGTGTACAGTTCTCTCCTGTCTAGAGTCGAGTTTTGTTGGGTTGCGTGCTATTCCATTTTTATGTCAGACATACATCCTTTGTGGATGATCCCACGTCAATATTCATGACGGTGAACTCATAGTCCCCGTATTACATAATTTCATTCAACTTGATTCGATCTTCATGCTCTGCTTTGACGAATCAAAAACTGAGCAATGGACGCTAAAGTACTCTAAAGTAAAAGTTGTTGGGAATAACATATCGTTGATCTTTCAACAAATTGAAGAAATTCAGTTCGGCAACTATGATCGAATCGGATTCGAGGTCGGTGGCATTTCTTCAAACTTATCGTCAGTAGATAGTGGACAGAAAAACAAACAAGAAGTCATGTTCATGTACGCTCAAATGCTGAAAGAGATATTGACGAAAATGCCTTATTCAAGTATAGATGTGAAGCATATGTTTGAATTTTTAATTGTAAAGTACAAAGATGACACATCTACAATTGAAAAAATTGACGAATTTGAACGCGATTATAGACGGCATACACCGGCTTGGTGGTACACACTGGATTTTCCTTACAAAATGTTGAATCAAGCATTGCGTGAACATGACATATCCACGTTGTATTCGATGCGTGTATTTATTCGTGATCTTCATGAACAACTTGTTGAACTTCATGCAAAGTCGTCAGAAACCGGAACCATAACACTTTACCGTGGTCAATTAATACCGACAAAGGAGTTTGAAAAGATTAAGACAAAATCTGGTCAACTTATGTCCATAAATAATTTTTTTTCAACTTCTCTAAACAAACATCTTGCAGAAATTTATGCTGGGGATTCGCGAATTCATCCTGATACGACAGCAGTTATGTTTATCATCAACGTGGATCCTTCGATAAAAAGTAATGTCCATTTTGCCAAAATTTCAGAATTTAGCAATTTAGACGCGGAAGAAGAATATTTGTTCACGATGGGAAGTGTCTTTCGCATTGAATTTATCCATAAACCCGACGCTAATGGGATATGGCACATAAATCTAGCATTGACGAATGACAACGATCCGGATTTGACCCGTCTCACCAAGGAGATACGATCTTTAATAATTTCAGACAAAATATCCCATACCCATATTTGTAGTCTTGCTTTGTTACTGATGATTATGGATGAGAAGGAACTTAGTAAAAACATTTTGGAGACAGCACTTGAAACATGTATTGATCCAGTGGAGTGTTTTAAAATATATATGACTTTGGGAATATTATACACCAATATGAGTGATATTGAACAAGCATTGGCGGTCTATGAAAAAATAGTGACAAGTTATGTTCTTCGATTTTTGTCCATAGACATCATCTCAATGATCTATCATGGATTGGGTACCCTCTGTATTTTACAAAAAAAATATGAACTTGCTCTCATTAACATAGAAATCGCAGTCGGTGTTGAACATCTCCGTACTCCTAAGCCTGACGAAATACAACTTGCATATTATTACAGAGATATTGGTGTTATTCATGAAAAGCTCGGTAACTACACTGACGCTCTGACGTATATTCAACTGGCAATTGATGTAGCCGCCCAATTTTACTCACCTAATCATCCATTTATTGGAATGTGCAAGATGAATCGAGCCACCCTTTTCTATCACCAAGGTCAAATTCAACAAACACAAAAAGATCTAGAGAGCTCTCGAACGATCACAGTGAACTCATTATCAACTAATCATAAAATGCAGACTATGGCTCGATTGGTAGATGCACAACAGTGTCTCGAGCAAGGTGATCTACCTGGTGCTATAATGCACTATGAATCGGCGTTGAAACACTCAAAACATCACTATGGATCAAATCCACTGGCACATGTTCCTATTCATTGGGGTATAGCAAACGTGCTCAATCAACTAGGCCAATGCGACGAAGCATTGTGTATATTACAGGAGGTTTTAGATATCCAAACAGCTGCTCTTCCACCTAGACACAAAAATGTAGCCATAACGTATAGTTACATTGGTAGTGTTCTCATGAACCAGGACAACCTGTCAGAGGCATTTGAAAACCTGCAACGTGCGTTAGAAATTCAACTTAAATGCTTACCACCAACACACCCAGAAGTTGTGTGTACTCACTATTTTATCGCTGACCTGAAACGTCGTCAAAAAGCCTCCCGTTCTACTAAGACTGATGTACGAAAAACTGAATAAAACATTCTTCTTGCGATTTGTATTTACACATTGCGATCGGAATGTTTGAAGTATCAAAAATAATTACAATAAAATCTTTATACAGTGAACACCCTAGAGACTTTCCAAAAATGATTACTATCAGAGGTATTCGCCCTCTATTGAATTTGCATGCAGTGGACTGTTATAGCGATCAACATAGTTAGCGCACATGTTACTGGTGATTCGCCAAAACTACATCTAAGCACGAACCGAATCTTTCATGTCTTGAATGATTATCTCTTCAATCTTCATTAAAAATAATCCTCTATCCTAGTCTGATTGCGCCAATTTTAGTCGGTGAAGAGTTATGTTATCCTCGCAATTATAGAGTACAGTTGTGATTGATGAGTGGTACCAGGCACATGCAACTCTCCTGACACGGTGTACATATCTAGACAGGCTAAGAAATTTTGAATTCTTACTATCATGAAACATGATTGCTAATGACTGTGGTAGCTGCAATTTGTTTCCTATTTTAATCTCGAAAAGATTCCATTAGCACTGTTTTAGATACAAAAATATTTTTATCTGGTAAGAAAATTTTGATTTAGATATTGTTCAATTTTAAAATTGATTCGATGGATTATAACCATTTCGAATCTGAAGATTTCGAGTATGGAATATCTGTTACATGTCACACAAAAACTTATGTTTATAGGTGTCAATAGATAAGATATATAAACGAGACCAGTCACCATTTATTCAGTTTAGTGGCTGAAGCTTGATATCTGATTATTAATATTCATTTCAAAAATTAATCAATATGATTATATTTTCCTCTTGAATTAAATTCACAAGTTCAAAGAGTATTGCTTTATTGAAATGTGTTTCATAGGATAAGTCGAATTTTTTCATTTAGAACTCCATTATTCTTTGAATTAAAATAAAAGATTACTTCTTGTTTTCTTTTATGAAAAAGCAAAATTCAATCAAGGAATATATGACACTATTCTGTGTAGCATAAATTTCATTGATTAGTAAAACTCGAATGGAATAGGTGACTCTAGACCGCTAAACTTACCACTCTTAGCATAAATTTTTACAATATTGATTTTTTTTAGTTGATGAAATTCACACGGTCTCTTTCACTAATATTGATTCTTTGAAAGAATCGGCTGTTAGCCACCCTTAATCGTCAAATTAAAGTGCGAAATAACTGATTTCAACAAATTAGCTTTTTAAACCACTCTAGATTTTTGAGGATTAACAAAAATTTGTATTGTTTCTAAATCCCTCAACAAATTTTACAGTTATATTGTGAACAGCATAACTTCTCTCGGTCTCCTAATTGTTCATATGTTGTTAGATCAAATTGAAAATTTCAACTAAAGACATGTATTTTTTCTCCAATCTTAATTAAACAAGAGAAGAATATTTCAATGAAAAATTTTAACTGATGACCGAAGAGCCAAAAAGAATCGTTAATCGACAATCGAATGTAAAAACTATTTGCTTGTAGAAATTGTATTTTATGACAGATTTCTTCACAAGTAGTCGATGGTTCTCTTTGGGATCCATGCACTATTAATTTTGATGTATAATAAATTTTACATAGCTAAAACGATTTTTTCTACTATTCTTTTCGAGGTTTACTATGCTGAAAATAAATGCTATTAAACATTTTCGTCATGTGGGTATTCAAAAGTTTCCGTTATACGCAAATTATGAATAATTATAAATGAAAAACTTTGCTAAATTTTAATTTCCCAAATAAAATATTCTACTAACTAACATGAAGGCTTGCAATAACAGCTAATTTAATAGAATTATTTCGAGGGTGAGCTTAGACTTGAATGCCAGAGTGGGAGTAATTTAGATAAGACACACACAAACAAACACTTACACCTACGATTCATCGATTATATATATTTAATAGATTCACCATTGCTCTGAGTCCATAATAATTGTAATAAAATACATAGGCATAGCCCCCGAAAATACATGAAACAAGAACGAGCTCTTCAAATTTGTATGCTTACAAATGAAAGGATACGGATTTTTCTATATAATCCACTTAGAGCACGTTGACCTTGACTGCGTATACGTACATCTGAGAAATTAGGCATCGATAAAAATATAAATCTTTTCTGTTCTTTTTCCTTCATTCTTCCATTGCTAATGAATCGCTCTGTTCATTGATATTTCTTTTCATCGTAATACATTCGATACACAGTTGCTCCCGACAATTTTCTTTTTTCTGCCCATCCATTACCATATAAAAATAACAGGACGACAACAAACTACATAAGCATATATACGAAAGTCGCAGTATTCCGTCTTTTATTTCTGCTGCTCTCTCTGATCACGATCGCAATGGACGATTCTGGTGGTAATAGTGGTTGTCTTGGAGCTATTTGCCGTGTTTTTCGTGCTTGTTGTTTGCCTTGCGATATTATTTGTTGTAATGCTTGTGGTTTTGATCCTGACAATGGCGGTGGTTTTTGTGCTAGTTGTGGTAATTGTTGTCGTAATACTGTTGGTCGCTGCTGTTGTTGTCCTCCTAATTGAAACAAATAAGTCAGGTATGTCTTGTTAATATACTGTTTAGATGATAATTCATGGAGAGAATATCATTGCATTTTATTTCTTGATTCCAATATGGTTGTTTGTGATTATCTCTTTGATTAACTGATGTTACTAAATTGATTCACTATTTTTTCTTTGTAGTAACTATGATACAGGCACAGCTTCAGAATCGAACGCTCCTATTAAGTATCGTCGAACATTAGCTAGTTAGTATATAGTTGTCCCTTTCATTTTTTCCATCTAGTTTTCTTGTTTTTTTTTATTTAATTTTTTGCAATTTTAATAAATGTATGCACTGAAAACATAGTCTGGTCAACTGGTTGAGAGTAACATCAAATATTTATAATAGTTAGCTATGGAAAACAATATTTTTTGTCACATGTTGAAAATCACGTACTTAAATTATTTTGAGTTTCATGTAGCGCAGAAACAATGTGATCCTTTCGATACTGGATAAAATGCTGATTGAACAGTATTGTTATCCTACTATTCAATGATATTTAATATAAATTTTAAAGAAATTTTATTAACATCAGCATAAGGAGATGTTGATTGAAATGCATTGATTGAATTTTTATATAACCAAGGAATATTCATATTTGTTCATAAACTCACTCAACTAATCAATAAATTTTAAATTAATTCAACAATAGATCAACTTATCTTTTAATGAAAAGATCAAGTAATCTGCTAGCCTCAACTCTTGCTCTTCAGCAATCGATTAAAGTTTAAAACTTAATTTCAGATGAATTCTAGATAATTTGCTCAGATGTCAAATAATTAAAAGAAATGCAGAGTTTAATTTCACCTTCGCTTTTCCTGTTGTTTACTTAGATAAAAAAGCACATAAATGGAAGCATAAAGTATAGAAAATGCTTAAACAACTTGAGAAAATACGAAGAAGAATTTTTGAGAGAGAGAGAGTAACATGTATGATTACATATAGAGGGTACAAGGTTTAAAAATTCAAAATAAATATATTTCATTGATTCTTTGCTGTTGCTGAACTGGCTCATATCTCAGTATTAGTCCATTCCAAAACATATCTCTATATTGAACAATATATTAAAAAACATTTCTCATCGAATTTCATTGCGTTGCGGTGGACTATGAAACATACTACGTTCCAAGGCGATACGCGCACATGACTTAGCCAAAATACCTATCCTTGAGCATCTGTTGAACAGCCTCGGTAACCGTATAAAATTAACTCAACTGACGTCGTTTTTTGTCGTAGTTTAGCATAAGCAGCCGTTATTAACGGCCATCTATTCTTTTACAATATAGTACCGAAGCTGCATGCTCAATTTAGGGCAACGCAAGGAAAATTAGCAGTGGATTCGAGTTTTTCCTGCTGAAATTCGCTCCTAAACTTGCGTTGACTCTGTTTCTGCTTGTGTCATATGAAAAATTTCATTCTATATCGGAATCTATCAAAATTTCTGAGATTTCCTAGTCCTTTTATGTCGCTGAGCGGCGTATATTGCCGTGCTTGTGTCAAAGCGTTGTGAACAAATCTTTTTTGAACAAATTTTTGGCATACATCTTACAAAAATTATATAAAACAAACAGATAATCTCGAGCTCAAAAAAAAGCTGTTAGCGCAATCCCTCATGGGATTAAAAATGTGAAACACGATGTAATTGCTTTTAACAGTCAAAACAAATCTTGCTTTCTTCCATGAACCCTGCTAGCCATTTACTCATAATTTCTCACTGACCTAATAGATCTGGAATAAAGAAGGAGCTAATTTACTCTCATCAGAAATTAGTGACATACATTCAGTCATCCTGTACCAAAGATCGATGACGTTCCGTGACCCCATTTGCGGCCGTCTATCATTTGCGCGATGGTCTTCAATCCTCTCAGTAACAGTCTTCGACTGGGGAACCACCTATCGGTAACGATCTATGATGGGAATGGGGGTCGGAAGGAGGGCATCTGTCGTTAGTGGTCTGTGATGATGGGGTGCTGGCAGTGAGGAACCTGTCGGTAGCGGTCTGTGATGCTGGAGTCACCTGTCGGTAACGGTCTGTGACGGGGAAATCACCGGTCGGTAACTGTCTGTGATGGTGGAACCACCTGTCGATAACGGTCTGTGATG